>LPNX010195061.1:382380-397985 GCA_001517045.1 Pseudotsuga menziesii | reverse complement strand
CCCCCCCCCCCCCCCCTCAAATTGAAGACTTAAGAACTAATCTGAATTCACCATGATGGAACTCATGCCCAACAGGGAACGAGGGTAATATAACTTCTTCCTAGTGAAGTCTTGGTGAAAATGTCTGCAATTTGCTCATTTGTGGGGCAATATTGCAAAATAATTGTTCTATCATGCACAAGCTCTCTGATGTAGTGCATGTGGATATCAATGTGTATTGTTATTTGTCTCTGAAATGGATATTTCAATATATTTATAGCACTTTTATTGTCACAAAATATGAAATTCGAAGTAGTACTACTAATGTGGAACTCTGCTAGAATACCTTGGAACCAAACTACTTGAATGCATGCAATGACTGCTCCCATGTACTCAGCCTCTATTGAAGATAGGGAAATGGTTTCCTAATTTTTTCTTGACCATAAAATAGGCCCAAAACCAAACATGAAAACATATATAGAAGTATATTTATGATCAAGTCTATCTCCATCCCAATATGAATCTATGAATCCCACCAAGTCTAGATCAAAATATGCAACATAGTGGATGCCATAGTTTCTTGTACCCTTCACGTGTTGTAGAATTCTCTTGGATTCCCTCCAATGAATTTAATGAGGCTGATGCATGTACCTTGATACAAAATTCATGGCATAACAAATATCAGTCCTTGAATGTGCAAGTACATAAAGATTCCAATCAATTTCCTGTAGATAGTGGAATTCACCTCCAATGTAGAATTTCCTTCCTCAAGAATGATTCCTGGGAGGAATGGGAAAGGTGAAGCCTTAAAATAAGCCATACTAAACTTAATTATCAGGTATGAACATACTTTTAATATCTTATCATTATCCTATCAAAATATTTAGCGATTTCCAAGCCAAGAAAATGCCTTAGTAGGCCTAGATCACTCATGTCAAACACTTCATGCAAAGCGGTTTTTATGAAGCCAATTGAAGCAAGTGTGATTCCTATAATTAACAAATAATCAACATACAAAAATATAATTAGTGAATAAATTTCATATTTTTGTATTTACACATTTGGATCGAACTTACATCTTGCAAAGTTTTGTGATAGCATAAATGAGTCCTTGGGGCCTGTTTCAATCCATACAATGCTTTACGAAGTCTGAAAACTAATGTTGGGTATGATATGTAAAATTTAATATGATTCATGTAGATCTCTTCTTTTATATCCCCATGAATAAAATAACTCTTCACATCCATATGGTGCACCTCCCAGTGTTTGGATGCGGAAATGGCTAAAACTAGCTGAATAGAATCCATCTTTGGCACCGGTGCAAAGGTTTCTGTATAGTCCACTCCTTGGAATTGAGAGAATAATTTTTATACCAACCAAGCTTCATATTTTCAGGTTGATCCCTCTTCAGAAACCTTATTTTGATAGACCCATTTTCATTGAACAAGTTTCCTCCCAGGTGGAATAGAAACTAACTCCGAGGTTGCATTTTTTGAAGAGATTGATAATTTTCATCCATGGTAGATTTCCATATTGAATCATGATAGGAATCATAATATGACTTAGGATCAGATCCAATAATTATATAACACTTCTCAGACAACAACGGATTAGTGCAAGAAAGAGAAATACTTGCTCTTTGATAATCTCCTCGAGTTCTTCTTGGATCAACGGGATTTCCAATGTTTGACCCAATGGAGTTGAGAGTATTTTTGGCCCATTTTGGTATATGAGTGGGATCATTAGGATATGATTCAGAACCTGATGTTTCATGCTCACTGATATCAGACATTACATCTGAAATATCAGAGCACAAAATTTCATTTGCAGTTTCTTCCTCTACTAGTTTCAAATCTTGAAGAGGTTCTTCGAAGCGAACACTTCTCTCAATGATTATATTTTCAGTTATGATATTCAATAGCTTATATCCTTTTTCTTCTTCAGCATACTCAGTGACAATATGATCAAGACTCTGTGGTTTCAAAGACTTTATTTTATCCAGTGGAATTCTATCCCAAGCAATGGACCCGAAAACCCCGAGATTGGATACATCAGCCTTGTGACCAATGTAAGCTTCAAAACATGTTCTCCCTTTGACGGATGAATGTGGAACCCTGTTATGAAAGAATGAAGAAAAATTCATAGCCTCATCCAAAATATTTGCATCCAAATTCTTAGACTCAAGCATACAGGTTGTCATCTCCTTTAGTGCTCGGTTTTTCCTTCTCGCTACACCATTATGGTGAGGTGTGTAGGGAACAGTGTGCTAGATCTTGATCCCATTTTACACACAAATCTGCAAAAGATTTAATTATTAGATTTGAGAGTTTTGATACTGCTCCTAGTAGCAGCCTCAATAGAATCTTTAAAATCTATGATTTTTTCAAGAACTTCCAATTTATTTTTGAGAAAGTAGACCCATGTAAATATTGAAAGGTCATCTATGAAGGTAAGCACATACCTCGATCCATTCATGGAGTTTGTTGGAATTAGACCTCTGATATCAAAATGAATCAGTCCCAAAATACATGTAGCTCTATTAGCTTTTTCCCAATCAAACTTATGCTCAGGGTGCTTGTCGACTATGCATCCCTTGCATATCCCTTTTGAGAAGAGATGATTTTAGGGACGAATCTTAGCCCATGGGAGAAATTCAAGGGTTTTGGAAAATTCAATGGGTTAAATTTTATATGGTTAAATTTTCTAAATTTTAAAATATTAGCCGACTATTTATGTAAAAAATAATATTTAATATGAAAATAACCTTTCAATTTACATGAGGAAAGCATCGAGAAGCATTGTTTGCCTGGAGAAATTCCCCTAAAATTCTTTAATCGCCCCCGATTTCTGGCCATGGAGGTCACCAATAGAAATTTTGCCCAATTTTTTTCTTGGTAATCTAAATTCTAGTGTAAATCGCCCATGGATTTTCCTTATGGATATTTTTTTTATAGAGATTCATCCATAAACCCTGGAATCAGGGTAGAATGGGATCAATTTTGTCCCTATATATTGACAGAATCAAGTTTCAAATATTAATAGGGTTTCAAAGGTTATTATGGAGTTGCAAGGCTATTGCTAAGGTTCTTTGCACATTTCTAGGTTCTAAAATTTTGGCTCTTGCAATCACATCCAAAATCCAATCTGCAGGTATGTTTAACTTCAATACATAAGTGTTATTTTGTTGGGTTTGGTTTCCTGCCATTAAGGTAGGCCAAACTTACCAGATTCGCCGCTATACTAAGTGGAAAATACCTAGGGTCAATGGTAAGTACTAGGTGTGAATAATCCCATGACGCTACTGTGATTCTCCATTCATTTATTCGGATTCTACCTACGCTAAGCCTTCTAATAAATCATTGGTCTCACCTCCTCCATTTTTAGTCATTGATGGGAATTTCTTGTTAGTTTGAGAAAGTACATAGTGTTGTGAGATAATGCCGATAGAGCCACCTCATTAAATTGCTTTGTCCCTCAAGTAATTGGGCTAGTAGACATGGAAGTATTCTTGGTCCTTCCCCTTGTAGCATCTCTCAAGGTAGATCTTGCAGACTTGCACTGAATGAAATATTTTATAGTACTCATCTTCACTTTTTAGCATATGAATCCCCTTAATACTATTTTCAGTTTCAGATATGATATGGCCAACTTCAATTTTCACTCTCTATTTCCAATATAAACATAGCCATATTCATCTACAACAACATTGTTCTTGGATTGAGATCAAGAACAAGCCTCAAGGTTTTTAGATTACTTGTAGGAGACAGATCCAATCCACAATGGTAGAAAATTCATGCAATGTTAGAGAGCTTCACAGCAAAGATGAAGGAGGCTGGGTATTTTCCTGGCATAAACTATGTGATGCAAAATGTGGAGGAAGAGGAAAAATAAATCCTCATATGTAGCCATAGTGAGAAGCTAACCATTGCTTTTGGGCATATCAACACATCCCCTAGGACAACCATAAGAGTTACAAAAAACCTTTGTATCTATGGTGACTATCACAATGCCGTAAAGTTCATTTCAAAAATTGTTGGTAAATAAATTATTGTTATAGATATGGATTGATTTCATCATTTTAAGTATGGAGGGTGCTCTTGTGGGGATTATAATACTCAGAACTAGACAGACTTAAAGTTTAGCTGATTTTTATTGTTGTTTATGCTCAGAATTGGTTTTTGATGCTACTTCTACTTTCAATCTCAACCTAGAATTTGCTACAGCTTGCTGGTCATTTCTTTTTAGTGGCTGCAATATGAATTTGACCACTATTTGTGCTCAAAACTGGCTAAAAGGTACTTATATTTGAGTACTAGGGAATTTTTTATGGTGGAATTAAACTTAGAACCCAAGATGCAAAGTGTTTACCTCATGAATGATTCCCAAAATTGCTACAAGTCTCTTTTCAATGTTTTCATGCCTAGAAAGCGTCTATAATTAGGGATTTAAGACTACTTGTTACTGTTATTCATGCCCAGATCTCAAAGTATACTTATTGCTACCTTTTGGAGGCTACAACCATGCACATGGATGTCGAAATATTTCCAAAAAATTTTTCATTCAAGGATTTTTCACTACTCTCTCATAGACCTAACAACTTAGATTATTGTTTCATGACTGTTTGAGGGCTGAAAAAGAGCCCTAGTGTCCCCTGAGTTTAACATGGTGGAGTTTTACTATTGATTCTAGTCAAATATGTGCCCAGGGTACAAAACCTCCATAATACTTCCTAGAAGTGTCTAAGATGCACTTGGATCTAAGAATTAGGTTGGTTGCATGTTGTTTGATGGCTGAAACAATTCCTAGGATCACTGCTTAAGGGTGTTAGGAGGTTGGGACATACCCAGAATTTCCCATGAGGCTAATTCAACCCAGAGGAACTGCCTAGATTTTCACTTTTCACCTCTATTTATACTATTTGATGACTTTTGTCACTATCATGTCTTCCAAAACTAAGCCAAAATTGATTTCTAGGGTTTGAAGATGACCGAACGTTGCGAGGAATGAATATCTTCCCCTTTTCCATTTCCATAAGATCTAAGAATCAACCTGTAATTCCTATGAAAACATAAGGTGAAAACCCTATGCAAATAGGGGGGTAACTGGATGAAACCCTATGTTTAGGAGGAAAAATTTCCTAGCCTATCACCCTAGGGATGCCTATTTTTTGGTATTGGGTTTGCATCTTGGATCCAAGGTGCATAAGAATAAATCCTAACTTCCAGTGAATATCTTTGAAATATCATGTTCAAATGTGAAGGGGAAAGATGTTGAATTTTAATTCAATTCTCAATCCTTGACAATAATTCTTCAATCATTCATGATCGATGGAACCCTATTTTATTTAGATTCTCAGTTGTCAAAAGTTTCTAAAGGGTTAATTGCTAGAAGATAGTGTTTACCTTTTGCAAGGAATCCTTTTCCCAAATGTAATTCTGGTATTTATGCTAGGGATAACATATCTTCATGGTATAGAAATATTTGTATTCCCATCAGATTATATTGCCTGTATGGTTCGTTGTAGTTGGAACTTTCCCTTACATTTTTGATAGAAGGAGTTGACATTCTTTGTATCAAATTCAAAGGCAACTCTAGAGACCTGTTTGATTTCCAAATCAACCACATGAGGTAGTCATCATCCTATACTGGAATATCTAACATGTGTGTTAGCTACTAGGCCTTAAAACATGCTTTCTTATTATGGAAGTTTATACTTTCTTGCACATCTGGCCTCGCAAGAATTATATCCTCCTCCCACAGTAGGATGTTCTTCAGCCCTAACATAGTTTTCTTCTTTACATATTATGGAAGCTTATACTCTCTTGCAAGTTTGTCTTGGAAAGAATTCTATCCTCCCACAATAGGATACTTTCCTGTTTGGACACATAGTTTGCTTCATTATGAGTCACATAGTTGTGAACTTATATGGCATTCATTCATGTATTCATGTATTTTGTATTTTTTGTGGAGTAGCATAGGAAGAAAAGGTAGATTCAATCAGAGGACCAACATCATTAGTTGTTGATACAAGCACATATTAAGCATAAATTGTAGAACCTATAGCATATTATGTTCCTATAAAATAACTATAAGAAAAGTCAGGGAAAATAGTATAGGTGGCATAAAATAGGGTTGTAAAACAACCCTTGTTGCTCATTCATATCCATATCTAGTGGTGTATCCAGTACCATATCATGTAGAAGTACCAATAGCACCATGAGTAGTATGAACAACATCTGTAGCTATAAGATAAAAGTAGATATAGTATAAGATCCAATAGTTATATCTTATCCACCAATAGAAAAGGTATATATCGGTAATGCTACTCCTAATTTTGATGAGGGTAATCCTAGTGATTCCTTCACTAGACCTTGTACTTTGAAATATTGGATGAAAAGGGTACTTACTGCTATATCGATAAGGAATATTAGACCTAGCACTTAAAGAATATTGTTTCTGGCCTAACAATTCTAGAACTAAGTAGGTTTTGTTATGATTGTCTGAAGGATTTGAGTTTCTATACTGGCAACAAAATGCAGAAGCACTAGCAAGTTAACAATAATTCAATCAGTCAAACAATGAAGTTCTAGGTAGAAATAACATGATATAATGAGTGACAATAATACTCTCTCAAGTCTAGAGAAATTTGGACATCATTTTGTGTATGCATATATCAACGTTCAAGCATAGCATTACCATGCACCTTCTATAGTTGAATAGTGAAATCTAGGCCTGAAACAAATCTATGGCATGTGAAAATCCAGTAAGAGATAGGGTGATATGATAAGATTATGGTGACACCTTATATTGTTTGTGTACTCATTTTTAATTTCATTTATCATCTTAGGGGGCCTCTTGTACCATAAAACTCAGAACTAGCCAGACTTAAAGTTTAGATGTAGTGTTGTTTATGCTCATAGTTGGTTTTTTATGCTACTTCTACTTTCAATATCAACCTAGAATTTTCTATAGCTTGTTGGTCATTTCTTTTCAATGGATGCAATATAACTTTTGACCACTATTTGTTCTCAAAACTACCTCAAAGGTGCCCATATTTGAGTACTAGGGAATTTTTGATGGTGGAATTAAACTTAGAACCCAAGATGAAGAGTGCTTACCTCATGAATGATTCCCAAAATTTCTACAGGTCTCTTTTCCATTTTTTCATGCCTAGAATTAGGGATTTAAGTCTTCTTTTTGCTGTTATTCATGCCCAGATCTCAAAGTATACTACTTGATACCTTTTGGAGGCTGCAACCACGCATAGGGATGTCAAAATATTTCCAAAAATGTTGTTGTTCAAGGCTTTTCCACATCTGTCTCATAGACCTAACAACTTAGATTATTGTTTTGTGACTGTTTGAGGGATGAAAAAGAGCCCTATTGTGCCCTGAGTTTCACATGTTGGATTTTTATTGCTGATTCTAGTCAAATGTGTGCCCAAGGGCCAGAACCTCCATAAGACTACCTAGAATTGTCTAATATGCACATGGATTTAATAATTTGGGTGGTTACATGATGTTTGATAGATGAAACAATTCCCAAGATCATTGTTTAAGGATGTTAAGAGAATGGGACATACCCAAAAATACCCATGAGGATGATTCAACCCAGAGGAACCGTCCAGATTTTCACTTTAATTCACGTCAGTTTATACTGTTTGATGACTTTTGTCACTGTCATGGCTTCCAAAACTAAACTAGAATTGTCTTCTAGGGTTTCAAGTTGACCCAACATTGCCAGAAGTGAATATATGCCCCTTTTCCATTTCCAGAAGATCTAAGAATCAATTATCATCCTGACATTCCTCTGAAAACATAAGGTGAACACCCTATGCAAATAGGGGGGTAACAGGATGAAACCTTGTGTTTAGGAGGTAAAATTTCCTAGCTTGTCACGCTAGGGATGCCTATTGTTTGGTACTGGGTTTGCAGCTAGGATCCAAGGTGCATAAGAATCAATTTTCCTTGGATGACCTCCTAGTTAATTGCATCAACAGATAATAGGATCTTGTTTACATGTTCTTTGTATGAATCCCCTGACTGTATTCCATCATCCACCAATTTAGGTACTTCTTACATCATGATTAATGCTGAAAACCAATAAATCATGTGGTTAGTTTTTTATGACAAGTAACTAGAATCATTTTGTTGTTACAATAGGAAACACTTACGACATAAATTAATGTTTTAAAGTGATTTCATAGAGTATAAAATGGCATTTGGGTAAGAATTTGAACAGGGAAAGAATTTTGCAACACACCTGTATAATTATTAGGAGATTGAGGATGTGATTAGAGGGAGAAATACATAAGGATATTTGTGGCCATGTCTAGCATGTGTATCACTCATGTGAGGATGCTATGTGATTCAACAATTCACATAGTTTTGAATTGCATGATTGATAAGGAAGAGTAACTAGTAGTCAGACAACCTATCTTCAAGGACCATCCCACATTAATTGGCAGGAAATTGATATACGAGGAAAAAAAATATGGTAAGGACTAGAAAGTGCTATATGTCACCTGTATAATTATTAGGATATTGAGGGTGTGATTAGAGGGAGAACTATAGAAGGATGTTTGTGGCCATGTCTAGCATGTGTATCACTCATGTGAGGATGCTTTGCAATGCATCAATTTGCATAGTTTTTCATTTGATTATTGATAAGAGAGGGAAAATAGTGGTTAGACACCCTATATTCAAGGATCATCACACGTCAAATGGATGGCAAAGTAAGGTATGACAAAAAAAATATGGTAAGGGCTGGCTAGAGAGGCATAACTCTATCCCATCATGAAAACACATAATTCTTTATACAGTCCCAAGTGTTGTTATCACAAAACAAGATTCAGATCATTGTATGTATGGATAAAGAGGCTATGAGCATCGATAAAATATTTGGATTGAATGAAAATCAGAACTCATCCAACTTAGAAAAATGTCAAATGATTATGAAAGCTGAAATTTGGAGAACAAAAAGATTAAAAATACATATATAATTGTAATTCCCTTTATGAAATGCTATGAGTTCTTTGAGATTACCCCTTCTAGAAATGTTGAGGAAGGAAAATGAAAATGCATCAATCATTGCGTATTAAAGTGGATTAAATTATTTTTGTAGTAATCCATGGACTATGACATTTTCAAGTTGAAAACATGGTTGTTGAAAAAGTAATATTAATAAGTTCACAAAATACAATAGTATACATGCATACAGATATCATGGGTGTGAAGCAATTTATTTCCCTCATCTAAATAACATAAATCAATCCCAATTACAAATTCCCTCCCTAGTATTGTCAATTCCTCAAGTTCAAATCCATCTCTACAACACATCCTTACAAGATGAAATGATATGGCTAACAGGTCACTTGAGGGAAAGCAATTGAGATAACCATGGACAAACTATATTCTCTTTTTTCCATACAAAAATAATCTGGTTTATGCATATAGTTTCAAGTTATGAAGATTTCTTTAGCAATTCAAATTTCTTGTTTGTGATTTGTAGAAATCACAAGGTCAAATATAACCTCCTTGTCACATGTTTTTTAACTAGAAAAACATCTATTTTTATGAATGTCAATTATATGATCAAGAAAGCTAATATATGAAAAGAGACCATGCCATAAGTTCAACCATCCTACAAGAAACCTCTTCCAATTATAAGCACAGTATTTAGACCATATCCACCTCCAAATCCTCCAGGAAAGCTTCTATCCGAATTTGTTTCCACTCAGACTCATATGTTATGAGAGATACCTCTAGTATACCATTATAGGTTTATGTTTGCACTATTTGTATTCCATATCTTGGTTTCATTTTCCTTGAATAATTTTCTCCTATATCTGATTTCGATTATCAGTGCAACCTTCATATCTTATCTTAGATCTATACTTTACTTTACTATATGAACCTTTATTTATATAGTAGCCATTTTTTCACTCCCACTTTGGATCAAAAATTTTGCACTCAATAGTAACATTAAACTACTTTTGAGATCATTCTATGGAAATTAAAGTATTATATTATATTATATTATATTATATTATATTATCATACATATTTGTCTTCCAAACAATGACACCAGTGGTGAGGCCTTAAGGGAGATAGCAAGATGCTTCGGCATCATAGCTGTTGTAACAATTGGACACACAAATATAAAATTAGTATCCAAGCACAAAAGTCAAAATAGTATCTAGCATGGATGATAACTATCCATCCATGGGAATATGATCCAAATGATTAGGTTGGCTGGGATATAAACTACAGTAATGAAAAAAAGTCGCTAAAGCTAATAAGTAGCCTCGATGATAACTATCTAGATGTAGGAATAAGATCTAAATTATTAGGTTGACTTAGATATCAACTGTAGAAAGAAAAAAAAGTTCAGTAATGGTAATAAGGATAGAACTAGACAAGTTCAAAAACTAAGTGAGAGTTGAAAATTTTGGTGGCATAGAATTGGTGAAATCCAAACACTTGGAAAATTGATGGAATGAGACCCAACATATTTGTACAGATCATGTTAGAGGAGTCAGCTTTTGTGCATTTTGGCTTCAATGATAAAAGGCGATGTTATTTTTCTTTTAGGTTTTATGTTGACATTGAGATGGTGATGCTCACATCTAGGGTTATGGTGTCTATGTTATCTTTGTGGCTTGTGAGCTCTAATAAATATTTTAGGAAGGTGGCATGCTAATATTTTTTTATTTTCTTTAGAATGCCTCTAATTGATGACAACAAAAGCTGTGTTTTTCCATCTTCATAAATTATACCTTGTTACACTGAGCGTAGAAAGGTTCTCTACAACCGAGTATGGGGGAGATGCATTCCTAATGCTCCTAACATAATATGCAATATAGAACATAAATATTAAAAAAATCATGTTAGCATAAACTAAAAACTAAAAGTCATTTATTTTTTCATATATTTATAATTTATATTATAAATTACTTGTATCTTCATGGTAAAGAGTTGGTAATTAAACCAATACATCTTGAATGCATTCATGACATTCAAAATTGTGATTCTCCTTGTTATTCTAGTTTGTTTTAAAATTTTGAAAGGCTCTTGAAACTGGAAAGGGAATGGCATTTATCAAGAGTTTAAATGGTACCATTCTAAGTAGATTCTATGGATTTTGTATTTTTTTTGAAATAAACTAACTCATTATTATGTTCTGATTATATCCATATTTCCATGATTTGTATGATAATATGTATTAAACACAAGCGACCTCAAAATCCATATCAAACACTAGATATCTTTTCTTTACAATGCTGAGTCAATTACTTTTTTAACCTGATGAAATATATCTTTATGTAGTTCAAAAATATGGTATAATTAATAGATCCACTATCCCAATTTGATTTTCAATTGGCACACATCCAGCTTGTCCCATATATCATAATTCATGCAATGACCTTATAAAAATTGTAGAAGGGTTGAGCTTATTTTAGTATCGATGGTCAGAGAACACCCCATCGGGCCACATCATGAGTGTCGAGTATGCCCGACTGAGCGAAGGAAAGCCTACACTACCAATCTTCCCTGAGGTTTACTTAAAAAATGTGCCATGATCAAAAGAATGTGTTCCAGTATAATGTGATAATTCCACTATAAATAAATTGTTCCTAAACGATAGAAAGGGTGCCCAAATCACAATCACCATTTTGAAGAAACTAAAACAAGATGGAATCTACCATAAGTTCCTATTTTGGACTGCTGTAAATACAAGTCAGGCTACTTAGAGGACACTCCTAGCTACAACAACCCTTGGTTTCCTTGGAAAATAGTGATCTCGATTGTATTTTTCCTTGTGTCATCTTACAATAGTGTGGACGGTGAAATTTCTTTAACAGATCTTTTAACAGTTTTTTGTTGTGCTCGTTAATAGGCCATAGCTCCTTAAAGGTAGCACAACACATGCCCATTGTAAACCCCATAGTTATGACCCCTTAACTCATGACCTATTGGTATACATACATACATACATACATACATATAGATAGATAGATATATGTATGTTCATCCTCAAATCAACATAGGGAAACACCTATAAAATCATAATCAATGATGCTTTTCTTTGAAACATCACCCTTTAATTTGAATGTTGTGAGAGACATCAAACTGTTGTACCATCATGTATTTTACTTACCTCCAAAGCATGAATGCTACAAGATTTAATTAAAGGGATATCAATGGTTTTACCATCATTTTTCTTGGGAATACTGACAAGAGATGGGAAGAAATATTACCTTAGATCCACTGCAAATATTTCATAAATTCCTCTTGATCAGAGTAATATAATTCTACTACTCTTCTACAGAGGACAATATGCAATCAACGATAAGAATTCCCTTATATCAATTATTTTGAATCTATGACTGATGGATTGAAATCCCTTTTTCGCAAAGGGTACTTAAGTTGCACAGATCTTGGAGCACACCTTCTTTAAAATACCATCATAATGACTGTAACATTGCTTCCTTACATACTTATAAACACACCCCATTTTGATATCTACTATTTAATTATGGGAACTTAGTTTTCAATGATTAAACAAACAACACAATGCCCTCCTGACTATATGGTCTTTCATTTTCTTTGTTCACTTGAATAATCCTATCACAAAGTCTATGAAAGGTAACACTCTGATGTATACATATTACTTGATTATTTTTACCACTCATCTTTGGTGTTTTAAATGCTAATCTTATTTTCCTTGGAACTTATGCTTGCTTCCTCAGCCTCAAAATAAATTCAGTAGCAAAAGACTGAATCTGAGTGCTGGTACCAATGTTCTCTGACCTTCTAGAAATATGATTGCATGTTTCTATTATGGGAAGAAATACCATTATACAGATCATATTTGACCTTCCAATACAATATCCCAATCTTCTGTATGCTGGTTTCAACACTTTTCCTAGTATCTATATCTTGAGCCTTGTAAACGTTGATGTGTTCCTTGCCCTACAATGACCTACATGACGCCTCAATTAGTAGCATGTCAAAAACAATAGTCATGTTAAGTGCCATGTTTAATCTTCTCATATTTATCATCCTCGTGCACTTTAATATGAAGCTAAGCTAATACAGGGACAATAAAATTGGGCATCATCTCAGATATTCTTGGAAGTAAAAAATATGGCCATTTGACATAGTTGTAGATTACCTGATTCTTTTTACCACTCATCTTTGGTGTTTGAAATGCTAATCTTATTTTCCTTGGAACTTATGCATGTTTACTCAACCTCAAAATAAATTCAATAACAACGGAATGAATCTGAGTACTAGTACAAATGTTCACTAACCTTCTGGAAATATGACTGCATGTTTCTGTTCTAAGAAGAAATACCATTATATGGATCATATTTGATCTTCCAATACAATATCCTGATATTCTGTATGCAACAATTTTCCTAGTATCTATATCTTGAGCCTTGTAAACGTTGCTATGTTCCTTGCCCTACAATGGTCTACATGATGCCTCATCATGTCAAAAACAACAGTCCTCTTAAGTGCCCTATTTAATATTCTTGGATTTATCATCCTCGTGCACTTTAATATGAAGCAGAGCTAATTCAAGTATAGTAAAATTGGGCATCATCTTCAGATCTGCTTGGAAGTAAAAGGTCTAGCTATTTGACATAGATATAGCCCCATCAATGTTAGAAAATTCTCTCGAATGAGGTAGATATGGTGGCCATAATCTCTCACATTGAGCCCAAAACTCTTTCCTTTGTGATCATGATGAATATTTATAATATCCATATCATCTAGATTTGTCCACCACAACCCATCATACAAACCCTAGTGAACATACCAATGATACAATCTTGCTGCTATTCAAATTAAGGACATTAACAGAAACAATATTAGGGAGGGCTCTGTCACAGATCAATATTTAATCAAGAGTGACTATCGTGAGAATTTCTCCTCACTACAGGGGTAAAAATGGCTCCCTTTTGACTATAGGGCACAAGGGTAGGTTTCTACCCTGAGAAAACTATAAAAAACAGAATGGAAAATGGTAAAAAACAAGCAGCAAATTGAAATTGAACTAAGATACACTAGAACAAGTAAATGGCAGCTGTTATAGATTATATCTAAGAGCAAATCAAAAATAAATATGGATATGTAGCCCTTTTGAACCCCTTTGCAAACAGTGGGTTAGGGTTCTGCCTCCAAAACCTACAAAATAAGCCTATACTATCATGGAGAAAACCCGCAAACAATTGTTAATGGAAAAACATGCAAATGAAAATATGAATTATAAAATAAAACAAGTAAATAGACATGCATAAACAAAATCTATACCTCACTTGGGTGGAAATGGGCCACCATGCCCTAGCTCATGGGAGCACCTCTCTCTTGGTTAGGGAGCAATGGCTTGGAGAAATGGAGATGGAGGAGAGGGAGAGTGGGTGGTTTGAGAGCAAGAGGTCTCAAAGCATCCACGGGAAACATAACAATATGCAAATGAGGAGTGTTTTGAGAGTGACCCCCTACCCTCCTTATATAGTTTTTCCAAGGGGTTTTAGGGTTTTAAGCCCTTGGTCAGGGCTTTAGCCTCTTTTTTGGGCCTTTATCCCCTTCGGCCCTAACTTTAGCCCCTTTCAGGGTTTTAGCCCCTTTTTGAGGGTTTTAGCTCTTGGGGGTCTATTTTTGGCTCTTTTTTGGGGTTTTTAGCCTTTTTCTTCATCCTTGGGCTCTTTTGGAGGTGTGGGGGTCAAATGGAAGGTGATGGAAGGTCTTATGAAGTGAAATGAGTGTTGTGAGATGGTGTCCTTGGGTGATGTAGGCCATTGTGAGCTGTGTGGGGGATGTTTTGGGTTAACATATTGCCCCCTGATGTGTGAGGGCATGAGCTCAATGTATGGCCGATGGAAATCATAGGATTTGGTGTCGAGAGGTAGTGCTTCCGGGGCTGGGGCATGGTGGCTTTTGGTTTTGTATTAATTTGGTTCCCATCAATGGGTGAGATACAATAAATGTGTTATATGTATATGGATGAGGCAGGCATTCCCATTCTCGTGACAATGTCAAAAGAATAATTTGATCTATGCTCTAAAATACAAGAGCTGATCATATACAACTAATGTTACAATGCTAGTTGCCTTTCATGTGGGGCTGAGTACAACACTGATCTGGTACATTGGACCCATGACATTCTCATGGAATGCTATATTTCTATGACTGATGGTCTACTAAATCTGAGACAGTACATAGCTGTATGGACTCACTGATGGAGAGTCAGAGTCTCTATGGTGCAAGTATGCTGGTTCAATCATAAAGGTATATTGAAGTGCTGCTGGGGCTTCATATCACTGTCTCCAATGCAACCCGAAAATCACAAGGGACATAACCTGTTTAAGTCCCTCAAATGGACTCACCAATGTGCTAGAGTCAGGTGACATCTGGGGTCTTCAACCAAGTATTGTGTGGAACATACCCTATACGAATCTCAATGATGCGATGATGGAGTTGAAGTCGAGCACGTGAGAAACAATGATCCCGAGAGGCACTAAGGACTCCTCTCAAGTGGTCAAAGGAACTCATCAATGATGTTAATGAAACCAAGGTACAGGGACCTCTGGGTCTATCCTTTGGAATATGTGTGTT
>LPNX010195061.1:309535-382245 GCA_001517045.1 Pseudotsuga menziesii | reverse complement strand
GGGGGGGGGGGGGGGGGGGGGGGGGGGGAAGGGAAAACTGAACAGGGATAGGAGGGGAGGGAGACTCGAACTTCCTTTTTTTAGAGTATGACGACAGGGCTTGACCAGGCAGCACATGAAACTTTCTTAAGGGAATGGGATCACAGCTGCAATACCAGGAATGTCACTGCATATGGGAAATGCTTGGAGGAGGTGGACACTTTTGATATTGATGGGATCCAAGAAAGACACATTGCATAGTACTCTGAACAAAGGTGACCCAATGTAGGAACGCTACCAAACTATTTTTTGTGGGGTGGTGTCTAGGGACACCGTTGTCGTACGATCTCATGGATTTTTGGAAATCTCGAGAAGGTAAATGCTCGATGGTGCTTTAAATTTTAGAGAGTCTGAAAGCATGAAGAATACTCCAGTGGGGTCTCTTTTTCATTGATAGTCTCCTGTGCCCGAAAAAGGATAAAAGTATACATAGGAGAGCTTGCCCATCCTGGAGGGGATGAGAGACTTCTTTACCATTGGTAGTCCAATCAGGCCAGAAAAGGTTAAACCTATACTCACTAGATGGTCATTTTTTTAGAATAATAAACCCATAGTTAGCTACCTTAGATATTAATTAATTCATTTTTGTCCTATTTGCCTAGTTTCCATATTCCACCTTATGCAAGTTGTCCTCCACATGTCCAAAGTGGTTAAAATTGCTAAAATTGAGTAATGGAGCACTTGGGAAACCACTTGGAATCAAATATGCTTTATTCCTGGCCTTCCTAGTGCATGTCTTATTTTTTTGCTTTATTGCCTGCTTTTGCTGATTTTTAAGGCAATTGGGAAAGTTTGACTAGGTGAAGTTAACTTGTTTTTTGTCTTCATCATCCTCCACTCTTTTCTCCTAAGAAAAGCATGTATGAGTTGTCCTTCCATCATCTATTAGATTTCCTAATTGATTTTTCCAATTCATGAGCTCCTAGACATATTTGGAAACTGCTTTATGCACCTATGGGGGATTTGCTTAGATTTAGTAAGCCTGCTTTTGACCAAATTCGAATGGCATCCTTATGCATTCGAATATCTCATGTAATTATTTATTGTGGAAGCCTATGAATTCACAGGGTTGGCTATTGTACACTTATTCAATACAGATTAGTGTTCTCCTCCATATTCAGTCTCCTTTGTGTGTAATTTTCATGTGTAATTGGCAATTTTTGTGAGTGTAATTGTTCTAACAGCTGGGTTCAATTTCCAAATGGTATCAGAGCCTTTGTATATTGATTTCCCTCCTTCCAATTTGTCATTGTAGTTTCAACATCATTGACTGGGAGCATTCTGCTGACTGAAGGGACAATTTCTGAGCTATGGATCAATATCATAAGATCATCCTGACTCCATTTAACTTCTTTGAATGGAAAGTAGAGATGGAGATAATGTTGAGAGTGAAAGGCCTCTACAGAGTGACTATGGAAATAGAAGTAGATCCCAATGTAGATGTAGAGAAAATTAAATGGCACAACAGGAGGGATGAGGCATATGGTCTCCTGTGTCTGAGCATATCTAGAGACCTCCTTTCCCATCTTGATGGATTAACATCACCAAATGAAGTATGGGAGAATATTATTGAGATTTTAGGTAAGATAGATGAGATGAGGGGACATCAAATTGAGAATGAATTGATCTCCCTAAGTCCCAACAACATCGAATCCCTGCAACTCTAATTTTCCAAGTTCAAAGCCCTTGTTTTACAGCTAAAACAGTGTGGAATAGAAAAGAAGGAGGAGCAACTGGTTTTGGCCATACTATCAAAGCTTGGACCTGAATATTCAGTGTTTGTCTCGACCTTCCATGCAACAAAGTTGATAGCTCGAGCCTGGAAAATGCCCAGCCTTGCAGTTTTCATGGAATCTCTCACACAAGAACAAGACAAATTGGTGATGATGGGCACCATCAAACCTTCCAAAGACCAAGCTCTGGTTGTTGGGGATTTGAGGGTGGATTCAAAAGGAAAGAATAAAGCTAAGAATCCACCTGAGCAAAAGAGAGACAAGAACAAGTCTCTAGAGGAGCCCCAAGGTTCCAAGAAGAACCCCCAGAATAAGAAGAACAAAGGAGAAATGAGCAAGTGTGCATACTGCAGTAAGGGCAATCATCCTGAAAGCTCCTGCATGAAGAAGCAAATTGACATGCTAACCCAACTCCTAGAGAAGAATGCAATCTCCCTTCCTGATAGCTCAAAGAAGAGGGAAGGAGGATCAAATTCAGAAGACAGAGAGAGAGTTCATGCATTGGTTGCTGGCACATCAAGCTCACCTAGTTTCGTCATTGATTCTGGAGCTTCAAGACATATGGTTTCGACCAAGGAGGCATTCACCTCACTTGACATGTCAAAAGGTCCACCAATACTACTGGGAGATGACTCTCTCACTAAAAGTTTGGGCAAAGGGAGGATTGATCTTGACCATGGTAAGTTCAGCAATGTATTGTATGTTCCAGGTCTTGTCTCTAACCTCTTATCAGTGTATCAGATGACCCACATATGGTCTCCAAAGAAGGTCATATTCTCCCCTGATGAAGTTGAGATCACTGAGATCTCAAGTGGTAAATTCATTGCAAAAGGAGTTTCAAATCACACTTCGAAGGTATGCATGTTCTCACACTTCCTACCCTACTCAAACCCCTATGCTCTTATGATTCATGCTAATGAGGCAAGAAATATTTGGCATGAAATATTTTGCCACCTTAACAATAAGTATCTTTCTTATCTTAGTGAAAAATAAATGGTCATAGGGTTACCAAAGATCAAGTTTTCCAAAGGAGTTTGTCAAGGTTGCATATTAGGAAAACACCCAGAGCATAAATTTGAGAAAGCTAGTCATGAGAGAACCTCTGCACCTCTTGGGTTGATCCATAGTGATGTTGCTGGCCCATTTTCTCATATGTCAATGAGTCAGGCCAAATATGCATTGAAATTCATAGATGACTTTTCCAGGTACTGCTGGGTTTACTTCCTGAAACACAAGTCTGAAGTTTTTGGCCTCTTCAAAGTCTTTAAGGCTTTGGTTGAAAACCAGTCTGGGAGGAAAATCAAGGTCCTTATATATGAAAATGGTGGTGAGTATGTCAAGTCTGAGTTCATTCAATATTGTGTAGATGTAGGTATTCAGATGCAGCATTCTATCCCTTACACACCACAGCAAAATGGTGTTGCTGAGAGGAAGAACAGATCATTGAAAGAGATGGCAACATGCATGATGGAGGCTAAGACTTTGCCACCAAAGTTTTGGGCCGAAGATATAAAATAAGCAGCCTATATTCATAATAGGGTGCCTCATAAACAACTTGATGGTATGACTCCTTTCGAAGCATGGAGTGGGCACAAGCCAGATGTGACCCATTTCAGGATTTTTGGCTCAAGGGCTTGGGCTAGAATTCCAATAGAAAAGAGGAAGGCTTTGTAGCCCCAAAGCCAAGAGTGTCTATTTGTTGGGTACTCTAAAGATTCAAAAGGGTACAAGCTGATAAATTTGAGCACAAACAAATCCTTCATTGAAAGGAGTGTTCAGTTCCAAGAAGAGCCTTTAGCAGCAGTGGAAGTTGGAGAATCCTCTTCACCACCAGAACCATTGAATGTAAGTGAAGAGATAGTTGAGTTTGCTGATTCTGATATGTCTGATAATGATGATTTAATTGGAGATCCTAAAATTACTACAAGACCAAAATGTGTAGCAAATACCATTCATGTAGCTGGAGAACTAGCTGGAAATCCTAATGATCCTAGGAGGACTAGATCTCAGTTTGAGAGTGCTCTATGCATGAAAGACACTTTGTTTGCAGGGAAATGCTATCTTATGGTTGAATCAAACCCATATAAATATGAATATTCAGCACATGATCCAATATGACAAACAGCCATGAAAGAAGAGTTCAGCTCACTCCAGAAGAACAACACTTGAGAGCTGGTTGATCTTCCCCCAGGGAGGAAGCTAGTTCAGTGTAAGTGGGTTTACAAAACCAGATTTGATGCTGATGGTTCACCTTTGAAATATAAGGCAAGATTGGTATCCAATGGATACTCATAGGTACATGGAATAGACTACAATGAGGCCTTTGCACCAGTGGAAAAGATGGACTCTATCAGGATAGCCTTGGCCATTGCAGCTTCGAAGCAGTGGGAGGTACATCACATGGATGTGAAGTGTGATTTCCTGAATGGAGATATTATCGAAGATATTTACATGCATCATCCTCAAGGATTTTCTACTAATCCATCTCTTGTGTGAAGGCTAAATAAATCATTGTATGGGCTTAAGCAAGCCCCCAGGGCTTGGTATGTCAAGATTGATAGCTTTCTGCTATCATTGAATTTTGTTCGATGCAAGTCAGATCCTAATGTCTATTTGAATATGATTCATGGTTCCTTAATGATTATTGTCTTGTATGTTGATGACCTTCTCATTACAGGAAGCTCAAAGAATGAAATTTCCTCCTTGAAGGATGCAATGAACCATGCATTTTATATGACTGATTTGGGGTTATTGAGCCAATTCTTGGGGCTCGAGATTGATCAAAACAAACATGGAATAAAATTACATCAGTCCAAGTATGCTTTGGATTTTTTGAACAAGTTCAACATGAATGATTGCAAGCCAAGCAAGAATCCCTTCCTTTCAGGAGTTAAGCTTGAAGAAGTTGATTCTTCACCTATGGTAAACAATACATTATATAGGCAACTGATTGGGTGTTTGCTGTACCTTACACATACTTGAACTGATATTTATTATGCAGTAAGTGTGGCTTCAAGATACATGGATCAGCCTCATGAGATGCATTGAAGAGAAGCCAAAAGGATCCTTAACTTTGTTCATGGAACAAGGACTCATGGGATCTTGTAGAAAGCTAAATCTGATCTTGATTTGATTGGGTTTACTGACAGTAATTGGGAAGGTGACAACACAGATCAAAATTCAACATCAGGATATGTGTTCATGCTTGCTGAAGGACCAATCAACTGATCAAGCAAGAAACAGAGTGTCGTTGCACTCTCATCTACAGAAGCAGAGTGCAGAGGAGTTGTAAATGCAGCAACTCAATGTTGATGGTTGCAGGGGTTACTTGGTGAGTGTGGATTTGAATCAAAATACTCAACTACTATCTATTGTGATAATCATAGTACCATTCGAATCTGAAATGATCCAATTCAGAGACAGAGAACCAAACACATTGAGATCCATATGCACTACATCAGACAACTTGTGCATGATGGCACCATTCACCTACTCTTCTATTTATCTTCAGAACAAGTAGTAGATATATTCACCAAAGTTTTTGGTTAGAAGAAATTCAGCAATATCGGATCACTGCTGGGGATTTCTGATCATGCTGTGAAGCATGAGTGATGACAAGATTTTCAAATTTTGTTTACTGTCCATGTTTAAGGGAGGATTTTTCCCACTGGGTTTTTGCCTCTTTCCTTGGTTAAATGGACATGCAATATGTATAGGGTGACTAATCCTATAATTTTCTGATATTTTACTCATAATTCAGGCTTAAGGGGGGGTGCTAGAATAATCAACCCATAGTTAGCTAACTTAGACATTAATTAATTCATTTTTGTCTTATTTTCCTAGTTTCCATATTCCACCTTATGCAAGTTTTCCTCCACATGTCCAAAGTGGTAAAACTTGCTAAAATTGAGTAATGGATCACTTGGGAAACCACTTGGAATCGAATCTACTTTATTCCTGGCCTTCCTAGCGCATGTCTGCTTTTTCTGCTTTATTTCCTGCTTTTGCTGAGTTTTAAGGAAATTGGGAAAGTTTGACTAGGTGAAGTTAACTTGTTTTTTGTCCTCATCATCCTCCACTCTTTTCTCATAAGAAAAGCATGTATGATTTGTCCTTACATCATCTATTAGCTTTCCTAATTGATTTTTCCAATTCGTGAGCTCCTAGATAGATTTCGAAACTGCTTTATGCACCTATGGGGGATTTGCTTAGATTTAGTAAGCCTTCTTTTGACCAAATTCGAATGGAATCCTTATGCATTCAAATATATCATGTAATTATTTATTGTGGTAGCCTATGACTTCACAGGTTTGGCTATTGTACACTTATTCAATACAGATTAGTGTTCTGCTCCATATTCAGTCTCCTTTGTGTGTAATTTGCATGTGTAATTCGCAACTTTTGTGAGTGTAATTGTTCTAAAACCTAGGTTCTGTTAGAATAATCAACCCATATTTAGCTACCTTAGACATTAAATTAATCATTTTTGTCTTATTTGCCTAGTTTCATGATTCCACCTTATGCAAGTTGTCATTTGCCTATCCATAGTGGTCAAACTTGCCTATTTTGACTCATGTAGCGCTTGGGAAACCTCAAGGAATCAATTTTGATTTATTCCTAGCCTCCTAGGTGCCCTTCTACTTTTTCTGCTTTATTGCCTGTTTTTTCAGTGGTTTAAGGCAATTGGGAAAGTTTGACTAGGTGAGGTTAACTAGTTTTTTGTCCTCCACATCCTCCACTCTTTTATCCTATGAAAATCATGTATGAGTTTTCCTTCCATCACCTTTTAGCTTTCCTAAGTGATTTTTCCAATTCGTGAGCTCCTTAGCTGATTTGGAAACTACTTTATGCACCTATGGGGGATTTGCTTAATTTTAGTAAGCCTGCTTTTGACTAGATTCGAATTGCCTCCTCATGCATTCGAATCCCTTATGTAATTATTTAATCCATCAACCTATTATGTTACAGGGTTGGATATTGTACACTTATTCAATACAGTTTAGTGTTCAACTCCATATTCAGTCTCTTTTGTGAGTGATTTTGCATGTACAATTGATAATTGTTGTGAGTAAAATTGTTCTATCACTGGGTTCAATTTCCACATGGTATCAGAGCCATTATAGATCGATTTAAATCCTTCAATTTTGTTTTGCAGGTTCGACATCAGTGACTGGGAGACTTCTACTGACAGTTGGGACAATTTATGAGCTATGGATCAATCTCAGAAGATCATCTTGACTCCCTTCAATTTCTTTGAATGCAGAGCAGAGATGGAGATATTGTTGAGAGTGAAATGCCTCTACAGGGTGACTATGGAAACATAATTAGAGCCCAATGCGACTGCAGAGAAGATAAAATGGCACAACATGAGGGATGAGACCTATGGTCTCTTGTGTCTGAGTATTTCTAGAGACCTCCTTTTCCATCTTGATGGATGGACATCACCGGATGAAGTATGGGAGAATATTTCTGATATTTTTGGAAAGACAGATGAGATGAAGGGACATCAAATTGAAAATGAACTAATCTCCCGGAGTCCAAATAGCTTTGAATCCCTGCAACTCTATTTCTCCAAGTTCAAAGCACTTGTTTTGCATCTAAAACAATGTGGGATCGAAAAGAAGGATGATCAGCTAGTCTTGGCCATACTCTCAAAGCTTGGCCCTGACTATTCAGTGTTTGTTTCGACCTTCTATGCCACAAAGTTGACAGCTCGAACCTGGAAGATGCCTAGCCTTGCATATTTCATGGAATCTCTCACACAAGAACAAGACAAGCTGGCGATGATCGGCACCATCAAACCATCCAAAGAACAAACTCTAGTTGCTGGAGATTCGAGGGTGGATTCAAAAAGCAAAAAGAAATCTAAAAATCCACCTGAGCAAAAGAGAGACAAGAACAAGTCTCCAAAGGAGCCACAAGGTTCCAAAAAGAACTACCAGAAGAAGAAAATCAAAGGATAAATGAACAAGTGTGCATACTGCAATAAGGGAAATCACACTGAAAGCTCTTGTATGAAGAAGCAAATAGACATGCTGACCCAACTCCTGGAGGAGAATGACATCTCCCTTCTAGACAGCTCAAAGAAGAGAGAAGGAGGATCAAGTTCAGAAGATAGAGAGAGAGTTCATGCATTGGTTGCTGGCACATCAAGCTCACCTAGTTTCATCATTGATTCTGGAGCTTCAAGACATATGGTTTCGACCAAGGAGGCATTCTCCTCACTTGACATGTCGAAAGGTCCACCAATAGTATTGGGAGATGACTCTCTCACTGAAAGTTTGGGCAAATGGAGGATTGATCTTGATCATGGCCAGTTCAACAATGTGTTGTATGTTCCTAGTCTTGCCTCCAACCTCTTATCAGCGTATCAGATGACCCACACTAGGTCTCCAAAGAATGTCATATTCTCCCCTGATGAAGTTGAGATCACAGAGATCTCAAGTGGTAAAGTCATTGCAAAAGGAGTTGCAAATCATACTCAGAAGGTATACATGTTCTCACACTTCCTACCCTACTCAAACCCCTCTGCTCTTCTGATTCATGCTAATGAAGCAAGCAAGCTTTGGCATGAAATATTTGGCCACCTAAACTACAAATATTTTTCTGATCTTAGTGAAAAAGAGATGGTCATAGGGTTACCAAAGATAAAATTTTCCAAAGGAGTCTGGCAAGGTTGTATCCTAGGAAAACACCCAGAGCATAAATTTGAGAGAGCTAGTCATGAGAGAACCTTTGCACCCCTCGATTTGATCCACAGTGATGTTGCTGGCCCCTTCTCTCATATGTCCATGAGTTAGGCCAAATATGCATTGATTTTCATAGATTAATTTTCTAGGTATTGCTGGGTTTACTTCCTAAAACACAAGTCTGAAGTTTTTGGCCTCTTCAAAGTCTTTAAGGCTTTCGTTGAAAACCAGTCTGGGAGGAAACTCAAGGTCCTCAGATATGACAATGGTGGTGAGTATGTCAATTCTGAGTTTATTCAATATTGTGCAGATGCAGGTATTCAGATGCAGCATTCTATCCCTTACACACCACATCGGAATGGTGTTGCTGAGAGGAAGAACAGATCACTGAAGGAGATGGCAACATGCATGATCGAGGCCAAAAATTTGCCACCAAAGTACTGGTCCAAAGCTATCAAATGTGCATCCTATATCTAGAATAGGGTGCCTCATAAACAGCTTGATGGTCTGACTCATTTTGAAGCATGGAGTGGGCACAAGCCAAATGTGACCCATTTCAGGATTTTTGGCTCAAGGGCTTGGGCTAGAATTCCAACAGAAAAGAGAAAGGATTTGCAGCCCCAAAGCCAAGAGTGTCTATTTGTTGGGTACTCTAAAGATTCAAAAGGGTAAAATCTGATAAATTTGAGCACAAACAAATCCTTCATTGAAAGGTGTGTTCAGTTTCAAGAAGAACCCCTAGCAGCAGTGGAAGTTGGAGAAGCCCCTTCACCACCAGAACCTCTGAAAGTAAGTGAAGAGATTGTTGAACATGCTGATTCTGATATGTCTGATAGTGATGAGTTTATTACAGATACTAACATCCCTACAAGGCCAAAATGGGCAGCCAAGACACTTCATGCAGCAGGAGAGCTAGTTGGGAATCCCAATGACCCTCGGAGGACTAGATCTCAATTTGAGAGTGGTTTGTGCATGAAGGATCCTATGTTTGCTGAGAAATGATATATGATGGTGGAATCAGATCCTTAGACATATGAAGATGCAGCAGGAGATCCAATATGTCAAGCAGCCATGAAGGAGGAGTCCAGCTCACTCCAGAAGGGCAACACTTGGGAGCTAGTGGATCTTCCCCCGGGGAGGAAGCTAGTTCCGTGTAAGTGGGTGTATAAGACCAAATTTTCTGCTGATGTTTCACCTCTGAAGTACAAGGATAGATTGGTAGCGAAGGGATACTCATAGGTTCATGGCATAGATTACAATGAGACCTTTGCACCAGTGGAAAACATGGACTCCATCAGGCTAGCCTTAGCCATTGCAGCTTCAAAGCAATGGGAGGTACATCACATGGATGTAAAGTGTTCCTTCTTGAATGGAGATATCACTGAAGAGATATACATGCAGCAGCCTCAAGGATTTTCTACTAACGCATCTCTTGTGTGCAGGTTGAGAAATTCATTGTATGGGCTAAAGCAAGCCCCCAGGGCTTGGTATGCCAAGATTGATAGCTTCTTGCTATCACTGAATTTTGTTCGGTGAAAATCAGATCCAAATGTATATTTGAAGTTAATTAATGGTTCATTAATGATCATTGTGTTATATGTTGATGACCTTCTCATTACAGGAAGCTCAAAGGATGAGATTTCTTCCTTGAAGGGTGCAATGAACCAAGCCTTCTCCATGACAGATTTGGGGCTCTTAAGCCAATTCTTGGGGCTTGAGATTGCTCAAACCAAAGCTGGAATCAAGGTGCACCAGTCCAAGTATGCCTTGTATTTTCTGAACAAATTCAAAATGAAGGATTGCAAGCCAAGCAAGACTCCTTTCCTTTCAGGAGTGAAGCTGGAAGAAGCTGATTCTTCACCTATGGTAAACAATACACTGTATAGGAAATTGATTGGATGTTTGTTGTATCTTACACATAATAGACCTGATATTTATTATTCAGTAAGTGTGGCTTCTAGATACATGGATCAACATCATGAGATCCATTGGAAAGCAGCCAAAAGAATCCTTAACTTTGTTCAAGGAACAAGGACACATGGGATCTTCTATAAAGCAAAATCTGATCTTGATTTGATTGGGTTTACTGACAGTGATTGGGAAGGTGATAGAAAAAACATAAATTCCACATCAAGATATGTGTTCATGCTTGCAGAAGGGCCAATCAGCTGGTCAAGCAAGAAACAGAGTGCCATTGCACTCTCATCTACAGAAGCATAGTACAGAGGAGTTGTAAATGCAGCAACTCAATGTTTATGGTTGCAGGGGCTACTTGGAGAGTGTGGCTTCGAATCAGAGTACTCAAATACCATCTACTATGATAACTAGAGTACCATTCGAATCTACAATGATCTAGTTCAGAAGCAGAGAACCAAACACATTGAGATCCATATGCACTACATCAAAGAGCTTGTGCATGATGGCACCATTCACCTATTCTTATGTTCATCTTCAGAACAAGTAGCTGATATATTCACCAAAGAATTTTGTGAGAAGACCTTCAGAAATCTCAAATCACTACTGGGGATTGCTAATCATGCTGTGAAGCATGAGTGAAGACAAGATTTCCAAATTTTGTTTTACAGTCCATGTTTAAGGGAGGATTTTCCCATGTGGTTTTTGCCTCTTTCCTTGTTTAAATGGACATGCAGTATGTAAAGGGTGACTAATCCTTGTTGCTAGGACCTATAATTTTTTGATATATTACTCATAAGTTAGGATTAATGGGGGCTATTAGAATAATCAACCCATAGTTAGCTACCTTAGACATTAAATTAATCAATTTTGTCTTATTTGCCTAGTTTCATGATTCCACCTTATGCAAGTTGTCATTTGCCTATCCATAGTGGTCAAAATTGCCTATTTTGACTCATGTAGCACTTGGGAAACATCAAGGAATCAATTCTACTTTATTCCTGGCCTCCTAGGTGCCCTTCTACTTTTTCTACTTTATTGCCTGCTTTTTCAGTGCTTTAAGGCAATTGGGAAAGTTTGGCTAGGTGAGGTTAACTAGTTTTTTGTCCTCCACATCCTCCATTTTTTTCTCCAATGAAAAGCATGTATTATTTGTCCTTCCATCACCTTTTAGCTTGCCTAAGTGCTTTTTCCAATTTGTGAGCTCCTTAGCTGATTTGGAAACTACTTTATGCACCTATGGGGGATTTGCTTATTTTTAGTAAGCCTGCTTTTGACTAGATTCGAATTGCCTCCTCATGCATTCAAATCCCTTATGTAATTATTTAATGCAGCAACCTATTATGTTACAAGGTTGGCTATTGTACACTTATTCAATACAATTTAGTGTTCAGCTCCATATTCAGTCTCTTTTGTGAGTGATTTTGCATGAACAATTGATAATTGTTGTGAGTAAAATTGTTCTATCACTGGGTTCAATTTCCACAGGTTCAATTTCCACACATTCAAATAATTTTACGAGCATGAACAAAACCAAGTTTTCTCGGCTATATTTTCTTGCTGAAATGGCTGGAAAAGAGCTTAATGACAACCAGTGGTGAGCTTTTTCGTAAAGTGCAGCCCTTCTGCCTGAGAAAGCACAAAAGTATGCAGAGGGGAATGGTCTTGGCTTGAGTGTTCCAAGGAGGTCCTTTTCATGAAATGGTCTACATGGTCTGCAAAAGGAGGTAAAAAATACAATGTAGACACCCTTTCCTATACTTTAGCGAGTGGAAAAGGAAGCAGCTGTGCTCGACGATCTTTTCATTGTTTTAAGGATTCAGAAAAGAGCTTAAACGAAACTCCAATGCAGTCAACCGATGGTGGCATGAGTGGTGCCCCCATGTCCGAATGGTGGAAAAAGGTCCATAGGTCATCCACACAGCATGGATGAAGAAGAAGGCTCTCAAACATACCAATACATGCATGGGATAGGTCGTGAGAGAGGCCTTCGAGATGGTGCAGCAAATGCACACAAACCGAGGTGGCTCTCGGACAGAGGTCAGGAGAGCGTGTGTGTGTGTTGTGGTGGACTAACTTGACTACATGCGATGTAAGTACAAGTCCGGAGGCATTTATATGCCAAATGTGTGCAAGAAAAGAAATCGTTTTGTGGACAGTGGTACGAAGGTCCGCATAAGGTGTGTGAAAAGAAAAGGCAATCTACATGTTAAAAATACAAAATAAAAGCTAAAATTACATTCCTAAATGGGTAGCGGCCTGAGGACACTTCTATGTCAAATATATGGAAGAAAAATGAAAGGTTTTGTGGACGATGGTTCAAATATGTCCGCATAAGGTGCGGTGGAAAAGACAATTATAACAATAAAAAGTAAAATATGGTACAATCCTTAATGGGCGGTGGCTCGATCGCTCACATGAGTTGCCACCGGGCAATGTGGTACAAGTACCGGTTTGTAGACACTCACATCATTATGTCATGCCTCGTGAATTGAGGTGACTTGTGGGAAATGGTACCGAAATTGACTTATTAAACATGAGACGATGGTCTCATAAAGAGATAGAAATTTGAGGCTGAAAATGTGAGAGTTGTCTCGAATTGATTACGGGTGACTTTGGACTTAGCAGCTGATGGTGATGCTTCTAATTTATGATGAAAAATGTTGAAATAAAAGAAATTAAAATGAAGCGACTCATTGGTGATGTTAAGCATTAAATTTCTTGAGGTAAATCCCATTGCAGGGGTTCTCCAAGAGTTGTCCATCAGAGTCAATGAGGAGGTATGCCCCCTTGCTAAGACGAAGGTCATTGGCAAGGCGGGGATGACGAAATCTGGTTTTTTTTCTTTTTTTATGGGAAGAACCAATTCCACACTATGATTTAAAGGGAGTGGGGTAAAACTGAAGGTGGTCTTATAGATCTCTCCGTCATCATGTAAGTGGTGACGGGATAGACCAGGTGGATCTTCCACAGCCGACAAGATGGAAGGGAAAATCGTGCTAGAGATCATATAAATGGTACTAGTTGTGGTTTTTGTGGCCTTGCCCCCAGTATTTATTGGAGGAAGAGGGGCAGGCCTAGAGACAAAAGGAGTCTTTGATGGACCTAGAGGTAGGTGCAACATCATCTCAAATGGCTGGACATGAGTCAACACATCTTGGGGCCTCAGAGGTATGGTAGGTGGTTCAAGGTACCACAGAGGATCTCTTAGTGTGAAATCCTATAGATGGAGGGTTACCAAGGTAGACTTACTCACGATCCTGGATGGTAGGAAAATGAAAATGAAAAGAAAAAGAAAAAGGATCATGTTGATCGGGAATGAACCCCATTATTTCCCTGGTAACTAAGGTTGAGGTTGTAACTGAGGTTGCGGCTATGGCTGGGGAAGCAATGGAAGAGATAGGTCTGATGGACCATCGGTGATGGTGGAGACAAGATGGTCTGCAAAAATGGACATCATGTAAATGGACATGGTGTTCAAAGAAGGCGGCGGTGGGTGGACTTATTCAATTAAGGTGATTTCATACTCAAGGGAATGATGACAAAGGTCAGCAAGAGCCATTCAAAATTCGGGGAGGTATTGGCAATGGTAGGAGTAATGTCCATACAAGCTGCAAAGGGCATAAGCATGGTTCGTCCTTAGTGTCTTGTTCTTGACTAGTGGCGCAGTTGGGAGTTCAACCACATGGATTTTTTCATTTGTATCCATGGCATCTGGATGCACATGGATCACTGGGATTTCAGGGCAATCCTGAGTTGGATGGCCGCGTTGTTCACAGATGACACAAGGTAGTACTAGATGTGGTTCTACAGTGGCTTTGGTGTTCTTCCCCGTCACCCTTTTGGGTTGGGGTGGTGCAGATGCGGGTGTCATGGTTGGCCTATGCAGACTGGGTGGGGGGAAAGACTCAACTGCAATAGGTTGCACCGGAGTTAGCACAACTTGGGGCATGGATGGTTGAGATGGTGGATCCAGATACCATACCAGGATCCCCAATGTAAAGTTGGGTAGGCTTAAGGTGGCCATGACTGGCTTGCTCATGAAACCAGGTGGGGGAAAGAGGAATGGAATTGTATGGACCGGAGATGAGCCCACATAAATCCTAGTTGGTTGCATGTGGGGGTGACGTTGTCGTTGCGGCTACGCATAATAATGTTTCTATGGGTGTTGTTGGCATTTTAGCTATGGACGATGTTGTGGTTGCGGTTGGGGCTGCGGTTGCTGTTGGGGCTGCGGTTGCTGTTTGGGTGCAATGGTGCTTGATGAGACCATGCACAAGTCCACATTTTTCTTTTGTGTTGGTGGTGGTGACACCAATGGGAAAGGAACCGTCATGGTGGGATCGGTAAACAACCCAGGGCCCACATTCAACGGTGGGGAATCTGGTGTGTTTTCAACCACAGTGTTGGTTACAGGGATGGCGTTAGCATTTGTGGTCACCCCTTGTGGCTTGGTGGTGGTGATGGTAGGGATAACGTTGGAAGGTGTTGTTAACCCTTGCAGATCATGGTAGGTGAGTTGTTCAACCGTCACAATCTTCTCTTCATGGGGGAGCATCATGAGGTGGAAGACAGTTGACGTAACCGCTCGCATGGGATACATGTAACTCCTCCCAAGGAGGAGGTTGTAATCCAGTTGAGCGTTGACGACCTCAATGTCAATCATGACTGTCTTGCCAGCTAACGTGATGGGGACATGAGGGAGGATTCCTTGGGATTTAGTAGGGTGTCCATCATAAGCCCATAGAGTCGTGGAAGATGGTTGCAGAATAAGTGATCCAAGGTTCTACCAAACCAAGGTAGACATGACACACATGGATGCCCCCTCATCCACTATGCATTGATGCACAACCAAGTTCTGAATGGACACTAGGATTTGGAAGGCGATAGTGGAGGGCATGCGTGGCTCTCTATTTTATGTGTCAAAAGTGATCAGCTTTGAATCGGAGGGGTCTACCACCCCTAGAGCAGCTAGTAAGGCTCTCCGCTGCATTGGGCACATTTTAAGTACCTCAAGAGCGGACATGGTGGTTTGGCGTTTGGGCCAAATCATCCACAATGTTGTAGCTAACTGCAGCTCTAGCTGTGGAATTATTGGAGATTCTGCGTATGGGGGGGCGCGGGAATGGGGGTAACTGGAGAGGTAAGTTGGTTGTCTTAGACATAGATGCTGCTGACGAGTCAACAGGTTTGATAGTGGTACCGTACTGGTTTCTTCTAGTTTGTAAGTTGACCTCTTCAATGGTCATGGTCATCTTGTGGTGGACACCTGTTTCGGCTATAGGTGGTGCCCCCGGAGCATTGGGAGTGGCCTGGGGGGGAGTAGCACTTTCCACCAATCCTTGGACTGGTAATGGGTTTTGAAGCACCATGGGAGGAGGTCCTTGTGGTGTCGGGTTGGGTTGTGCTTGGTTCATGGCATTGGCAGCTTGTTGGGCCTCGTTTCAAATTTCTTGCTTAGCACGACGCATGAGGGGGCACTTGAATGTATAGTGCCCATAGACCTCAAAGAGTGTGCATGGTTGGTTTGTGCATAATGGGGCATTGTGTATTAGTGCATTTGCTCATGGGGGGTTCTGGGCTGGCCGATTTGCTGCAGCATTGTTGGGGGGATTCGGTTGTTGACCACCTCCCTACAATTGGTTGTTGCCTTGGTTGCGGGGCCGATTATTTATAGCTTTCCCTTGTTGATTGTTCAGGGTAGGCTAGTTGGGACAGTTTTTCTATGCAAATACTTGATCCAACAGGGTTGGTGGAGCAGGTGGAGCAGGGGTGGGGGCTTGGACTTGTTTCATTGGTGGTCCATAGTAGATTTTTGGGGGTGGAGGTGCCACGAATGTGGGGATTTTCCCCATGTACTACTGTGTTGGCCAAGCCATAGCTTGATCCTGCTGTGGTGGCATAGTTTGTGCATAGGAATTTGTCGCTCTGAACTAAGACGTCATTCTAGCATAGTCCGGAGCTTGGTTTTGATAAGCAACATTAGTCATGTTGCTTGGTTTTGGTGCTGTGGTAGGTGGTGTCGGTCAATGATGTGGTTGTTGGGAGACTGACCCTATGATGCCATCCACTGCGTGGGATGCCCTCGGGGCATCATAGTAAGAGGTACTTGGATGGGGGGCATCTGGGATGACAGTATACAAGTATCCTAACTGGGCGTAGATGAGGTCAAATTGTTGGGCCTTCAGTATGGCCTCTTCTTTAGATTGGGGACGTTCAGATGTGATTTCCTTTGTGACGGGTGGGAGAAAAGTCTTGAGGAAACAATCTAAGAAGATCCTGTCATCAAGTTGGATCTTGTACAAGCTACGGTGCTATTGCCACTCATGGATATGATCAGTGATGTGAGTGGTGGTGTTTTGGCGACAGGATAGCAGGATCTCCACCCCCTCGTCATATCTTGCAGGGAGCTAGAAATGCTGTAAGAACATGAAGGCTAGGGAGTTGAAGTCAGGGTACTTGGCTTGTGGTAGCTCAATGTACCATTTGGCCATGGCACCTATGAGGGTGCCTTGGAATAGCCTCAACCTGATGGAGTCTTCTACAATGCTATTGGATGAGCACCATAGATGGAAGGTCATTATATGATTTGGGGGACATTCCCTGGCTTTGCCTTCAAACTTTGGGATGTCTGAAGGAAGCTTAGTTGGCATGGGTGGCCAAAAATCTTGGTGATGGATGGGGTCATTTGTCAATATAGATAGGTCAGGCAAGTTCAAACGAGCCATGAATGGTAGTTTTGACCCCAAGTTGATGTGGGATGGAGCTGCAATGGGAGTAGGGTTTGCAGGTGCATAATGCATCTGCATGGCTGGGAGTGCTTATGGTGGTACCATGGCAGATGGGCCACTGCTCCCAAGTGTTGTAGGAGGGATGGTATGGGTGGCAGGGGCATTGGCCTTTTGCATGGAGGTAGGGGCAATGTGGTTGGTTGGTGCGTTTCCCCCCTGTGTGTGGAGGGGCCACTGCCCCCATGTGTGGCCACTGGACCAGCTTGGCTGGTCAATATGGGTGGTGGAAATTGGCTAATGACAGTCTGCATGACTATGCTTGGATGGCTTGCCACATTGTGGGTGACTGGTTGTGATGTGGACATAGGTCCACTTGCTAAGGTTATACTGGAAAATGGATCCAGGTTTGCAATAGCCATGGGGCTAGATGGTGTGGTGTGGAGGTTTGGTTGAGATTGATATGGGTCTGAATCAGAATCATAGGTTGTATGGCCCTTGATGGTGTGGGAGATCACTAAGAATGGCTATGACGGTGCCGATTGAGTGTTCCAAATGATGGTGGTTCGCCTCTTAGGTGTGAGGAAGATTGTGGAGGATCAGTTGTGTTTGCAAATGTGAATGAAACTGGTGGGTGTGAAATTTGGACCTCAGTTTCAATGGCTTCCTACTGGCTGAAGGTGGTCTCTTTTCCACCAAGACTATCAAAAGATAGTGCTTGGCTTGTTCCTCATGGGTAAATCTACTCAATCGGAAGGGGTCGTTTCCCATTTCGTTTGGTGATTCCTCTCAATGGCAAGCTACTTTGGGGTTCTTGTGGTACTCCTCACAATGAGTTTCTGGGAAAATACCAAGTACTTACCATAGTTGTAGTAGTTAGGGACTTATGTCCTCAAAGACTGCAGACTTGATTGAACTTAGTGTAAATTTGGTAATTTTTTAAGGCTCACTCAGTGTCATGAACTGAGTTGGGTTAATTATGTGGTATGGTGTGTTGGTTTGCTTGCTTGTTTTGGTATTTGGTTTGCAATATGGTTTATGAATTCATGGTAGAGTTCATATCATGGTGTTGAATGCAAATGTAAACATAAACTATTAAGCAACTATTGTGATTAACCCTGAATTGTTGTCCTAACTAAGTGTCTACCTCTCACTGGTACTCTTATTCAACCAAGAGAAGGTGCTGGGCTCTCAACACAATGGGACTAAGCCCATCCATAGATTTTCAGGTCACCTCCCAAGTGCTAGGTTGTTCAAGCAGGAATGACGCTTAGCGCCGTGAGAAGCCCTCCTTCTCCACCCCCCATACCTTCCAGGTCACTTGGTTTTAATGGTTTAGGAAAAATGCCATGGAGTGCCTAGATTTATACGATATTTTCCCTTCATCGTATCCCAGAATACCCCGGAGGGTGATGACTGGGTAGAGGAGGAAGGGGAAAGCAAGATGGTTAATTTTATGTTAATTTTAGTTAGGCTAATTCATTTTATTGAACCTTAGTGATTGTATTAGCATATACACACTGTTTCATTGATTTGTTTGCAAAAAATAAAAACTAAAGTAAACAGAGACCTATAATGGTGGACAAAGGCGGCTGTGCCGTACTAACAGTCCTATAAAACTAGAAATTGCTACTAATTAAACTGAAAAACAACTTCTGTGTGACAAGCCGCACATTTCTGACTAAATCCCGTGAGGGGGCCGCGAGATTTTTCCAGAAATGATGGAGGGGGTCACAAAAAATGCCAAAACAGGTGCAAATTGAGCTCCTGGGATGAAGTTGCGCCTATCTAAGGATGAAGTGCACCTTGGGCATGCTTTTCTACCAATTAAGAGTGCCTTCATGCACCTTTTCCCTCAATAAGAGCGACTTGCTCCAGAAAGGGGTGTTTTTGGTGCTGTAGGGTAAGATCTGGCCGACAATAATTGGTACTGGGTCAGTCTGACTTAGCTCAGCCTATCAAAGGCTTTGACACTGACAAAAAACAAGAAATAAAGCAAATCTAAGCAAATCTAACATCACATTTTTGAAACTAGGGTAAAAACTAAAAAACTTGAAAAAATTGAAATTTTTTGCCCAGGGATTCTGTGGGATCGACCCAAGGGAGTCGCCAAATATGTAGTAGGAATTTATCCTCACTACAGGGGTAAAAATGGCTCCCTTGTGCCTATAGGTCATAAGGGTAGGTTTCTACCCTGAAAAAACTGTAAAAAATGGAATGGAAAATGGTAAAAAACAAGCAGGGACTTGAAACTGAACTAAGCTACTCTAGAACAAGTAAATGGCAGTTGTTATAGATTATATCTAAGAGAAAATCAAAAAGAAATATGGAGATGCAGCCCTTCTGAACCCCTCTGCAGACAGTGGGTTAGTGTTTCTCCTCCAAAACCTACAAAATAAGCTTATACTATCATGGAGAAAACCTACAAACAATTGTTAATGGAAAAACCTGCAAATGACAATATGAATTATAAAATAAAACAACTAAAAAGACATGCATAAACAAATGCTTTACCTCACTTGGGTGGAAATGGGCCACCATGCCCTAGCTCATGGGAGCACCTCTCTCTTTGTTGGGGAGAAATGGCTTGGAGAAATGGAGATGGAGGAGAGGGAGAGTGGGTGGTTTGAGAGCAAGAGGTCTCAAAGCATCCATGGGTAGCATAACAATATGCAAATGAGGAGTGTTTTGAGAGTGACCCCCCACCCTCCTTATATAGTTTTTCCAAGGGGTTTTAGGGTTTTAATCCCTTGGTCAGGGCTTTAGCCCCTTCCACCCTAACTTTAGCCCATTTCAAGGTTTTAGCCCCTTTTTTAGGGCTTTAGCTCCTGGGGGTCTATTTTGGGCTCTTTTTTGGGGTTTTTAGCCCTTTTCTTCATCCTTGGGCTCTTTTGGAGGTGTGGGGGTCAAATGGAAGGTCATGGAAGGTCTTATGAAGTGAAATGAGTGTTGTGAGATGGTGTCCTTGGGTGGTGTAGGCCATTGCAAGTTGTGTGGGGGATTTTTTGGGTTAATAGTGACTATTCATTCACTACTGCACCAATCTGAACATGGTTTGTTGGTTGCACAAATAACATGGCTGCCATAAAATTCCCATGAGAACAACCATGATAAATCCTTAGCCATGATAAATTCTTATAAGAACATATCTGCATTGAACCCATATTTCATTCTCTATCGGTTCCAACTGGGGTGAAATCAATCTCTCCCCATGTATGTTGGAAACTTGAACTCAATCACTCATTATATTCTATTATAACAAGTTGACTCAATCTCTTTTGGTGAACCTGTCTCTCTCTCATATGGTGGTAACATGGGGGACTTGTCTCTCGCGTATGTGTGGTAATACCTATGCATGAACTCATAAATATCATTTTATTCACCAATGAACGAGTAGGTGCAAATATATTCTTAGGTTTTCAAGGGCGTGATCACATTTTTTTCCTTCTATGCTTGTTGTTTGCATGAAACAGTTTAGCTTTGGATTCAGGGTAAAATGTTATAGGTATAATAATTTGGGTGCATATTGTTTTATATTGGGATGATTCTTCATAAGGGATCTATAGTTCATTTATCCAACCCCTTCCCTATGATCCTAGTAGCAAAGTTTAGTTCCCTTATGCATCACATTGTTGTCCAATGGAAACAGAGTGAGATATCTTGTTGGACATTTAACTATGTGGGATAAAGTACAGTAGTTGGTCATTAAGGTCTCATTCCCAGGATCAGGATTCCAAAGTTTGAGTGGTGGTATAAGTGACATGTCTAATGTAGGTCACGCTCTATTTTTGGAGCTACCTGTTTTCCTCAAGTCAGAATCACCACTAATTCCATTAATACCTGTTTTTGGAAGACCATTGGTTGGGTTTATATCTGGCCATTTCCTCTTTGACATTAAATGCATACATTCTTATTCTCTCCATGAACACATTGGCTAGTTGTAAGTCCATTTGTTTTAATTTGAGTAATAAGTATGCCTATTAATTTTTAAGGTTTCCAGTTTGAATAGCCATGGGTTATATTCATAGCATAGTCATTGAACCATTGAATCATAATGATCAATGTATTGTTATGTATTGTGTGCAGTTATAAGCAATGCAACGTTGAACAAGCATTCATTCTTGAAGACTGATTTTGTTTGCAACTCGCCAAGAGATTTTTCTTGGTGCCCCAGAAAAAGCATAAAAAGGATAAAAATCCCTATGTCCATGGCAATTACACCCGTTCCCAAAATATGCTTGTGGTAGTACAGAGTCTACATAGTTTCTCCTATGTTTGGCTCTTTAGTCCTGCAAGTGAGTTTATCTAAACCTTCAAAGGAAAAACTCTCCTTCTATAGCATGATTTGATTCATCCAACTTTTATAAGAATTCCTTCTTTATTATAGTCACTGTACTATTTCCTAATGCCATGCTAAGCCTAGATAAGCACATGAGAAAAAATGCACTATAATTACATGACGTTTTCAATTTTTCTAGTCATTCCCCAGTGAGAGTAAAATAATCAACTTGGAGGTACTGTCAAGGAAAACAATGTTCAGCTCAAGTTTATGTTATATTGGTACATGGAACAAACTTAGAAAATGTTAACACTTGTATAATGTTTCAGTCTATGCCTTTTTGGTTTCAGATCCCTGGAACCCAAACATGTGATGAAACTCAGTGGAGGAAGCTCTGTGTCTTTTTGGTTTCAAATTAGTGGATTTATGTCAAACCATGATTTTGGGATCAGTGGAGGATGAGAGAATTTTTAGTGCACTGTCATTCTTGAAGTCAAAATTGAGGAACAAGATTGATAAAAATGTGGATACATGCTTAATATTATATGTAACAAAGTACGAGGTTGAAAATTTTCCATATGAGAGATAATTAGCTCTTTGATGATCAAATCATGAAAGAAAGGGAGAAAACAATATCAGAAATTTCTCTAATGAACTTGATATGGAACATAATGTTTTAGATGATCATAATGACAATTCATCCAGAGAATTTTGTGTTCAGAATGTCAAAAATGAGGACCAAGGCTAGAACGTGAATTGGAAAATGGATTTCACCTAAGATTGTATATGATCTAATACACATGAGGGACTCTTGAGTCTGATATTTTTCTAGGCGTTCCATGTACCCTTGTTGGTGATCACTATATGTGAATTTGAGGTTGTTTTAGGTAAAAATAGATTCTACATTGTACTTTTTTGTTGTAACATTGATGATTTGAGATACATTACCTTCATGTAGATTATTTTAAGATTGATGGTTTGATATTTATCCCTTACATTGTCTCTTTTTTGTATGTGACAAGAAATGACATTGGAATTTGAGAAAGCTAGTCTTAAGAGCTATCTCTTGACATAGATAGTGTCCTAACATTAAAGGATAAATAACTTATTTGACAACACTTTCTCTAAGCAAGAATGAGCTCATTCAAGTACATGAAACCATGTTGGTTTTTAGCACAGATATCTTGACAAATTTTTATAGTTTGTTTATTGCTTTTGTTTGAAGCATTTTGTCGATTTTTGAAGTTTGTGTATTTTGGTTAAATATTGTGTTAGTCCCTTGAATGCTTGATTTAACCCTTTGTTGTATCTTAAATCAAGATTGGTTTTAGTCGATTTCCATTGATTCATGGTTTGAGAAAATAAGTTTTTATTAGCTTTTAGTTGCATGAATTAATTGTCTTCACTTTTTTTATTATTTTATGGTGATTGTATATTTTCTTTGTAAATACTTATCGTTATTCAAAAAAATAGATGACCGAAGAGAAAAATGGTCTATGAACTAGGTTCCTATGAATTGATCATAGGATACCTCTTGGAACGAGACCGTACATTCATCTAACGAAATAATCAATTGGCATAATTACAATGCATAATTGTATTAGCCTCTACGTCCACAATTGGATAGGGGAGGCCAAGATCAAGCATAATGTCTGCTTCAATCAGTTTATCAGTTTGTCAAGATTCAGGTCCCCACATGTCCGTTGGACCATTAAGGGAAATGATAACAAGTGGAGCCCCCACTTTCCCTAAATCTAGTTAGTGTAGTTGTGTTTCACTGACAGCTTCCAAATGCGACTCGTGAGTCTACATGTTCTGTTTTTGATGATGTGATTAATGTTATTTGACTAATTTTGTTGTTCCTCTATTTTTACAATATTTTATAAATCAGTGAAATATTCACCAGCTTTTACAATTTTTTATAACGAAGTTAAATATTCACCAAGATTTTACAATATCTTATGACTTAGTGAAAGATTCGCCAAGATTTTACAATATCTTATAACTTAGTGAAAGATTTGCTAAGATTTTACAACATTATATAATAAAATGAAAGATTATCCAATTGTTTTTATATATACATATTATATTATTGATAAAATTGCCTTCAAAGTTTCCTATATATCGGAGAGATTCACCCATTTTTTATACATATAAATCTAGGGGGGGTTCTTAAAATCATCCCTGCTTTTGAGGATTTGACTGTCGGAAGGCCTTCCACCATGGAATTATTTTGTAGAAGCTGCAAATATTTATAGTTTAGGTGTCCAAACCTCTCATGCCACAGCTGGCTAACCTCATTCCCATGAGTTAAGAGGGCACTAGGCTTTGAATCAGGAACACAATTGGAAAACTCATACGTCTTACCAGCATGATTTTCTTTCCCTATAGCAATGAGTTTTCACATGGATATCTCATATATCTCAATATTATTAGGGCTGAATACAAATCTTTTAGGAAAACCAATGTGTGTCATTTGATACATAGACAACAAGTTTGAATCTATAGAGGGCACATATAGAACATTTTTAAAGCTTCCATGTTCTAGGTGGATAGTACCTTTTCCTTTTGATGAGAGTTGAGACTAGTTATCTCCCATGTGGATGGAGATGTCACTATCAAAATCCAATGATTTGAAAGAATCCTTCCATGCAACCATATTATTCAAAGCACCAGAGTCAATGAGGAGAGCTCTAGCCTTCAAAACATTAGCCATGAGTGCATATCCTCTGTCAGGTTGATTATTATGATTTACAATATCTTTCTTCCTTGCGCCTTCTGGAAAATTAATGTTGTTTTTTCAAGGATAAGGTCCATCTAATCAATATTTATCTTCATGCAAGATATTTAAGGATGAAATCCTCTTGCACAATAAGAGCACCTTTTTTTCTCTTTTCCTTGTTGGTTGTTTTCCCTCGAGCCTGAGGGCTCATCCAACTACTGGTTTTTATCCTTCTTCTTGAGAGGGTCAAAATTATTCTTCTCTTTCTTTTTATTTCCTTTTGCATTCGAATATTTGGGTCCTACAAAAAACAAATCTTGATATTTGAAGGATCTCAAGGTGTTGATGTATTTCTAATTTCAGAATGTATTCATCCGTATATCTTATGTATTGTACCTCGATGTTTATTTTGGGAAGTGTCTGTAATGTATTTGAGTCATGTCATGCCTCGATGTTCCTATCGGGAGATTCAATAATGTAAACAAGTCATGTCAAGTCATTGTGGTTAACCCTCCTATTGATCAAGGGTTAAAGTCCTCGCAATTATGGGGCCCCAAAGTTATTAGACTCTCCTAAAGAAGTTGACCCTAGTGAGTTATTGTCAAGTTAGAAATTAGTATAAATAGAGAGTGAGCCTCTCTAGTTATGATACATTCAATCACACTCATTTTTAGTGCATAACTGAGAGAGAATAAGTTATTGGGAGAAGAGAGAGAGAGTGACTACTATTGTCAGGAAATCATCTTACTATTTTGGGGTTTTGCTTTTGGTGCTTACTGTATCTCTGAGAAAGTTGTGTGGTTTTCTCCTTTATGGTTTCCCTAAGTAAAAACATTGTGTTCATTGTCTCTTATGTTTGATTGATGTGCTTGTTATTTTCTCAGTTAAAGATCCTAATATAATGCTAGATTAAATGATAAAAATCTAACATGGTATCAGAGCTAACCTGAGAAGAAGACAATGTGCAGCTACAGAAACTAGGGCTTCTTATTTTTTGGATCTCTCTCCATAGATTTTCAGCAAAATAAGGTTGGACTAACTCTCCTCTCCAAGGCACATATTTCTGTTGAAGCAAAATCTGACTCTGAGCATTTTCATTTTTTGACTCGACACTGCTACCAGAAATTAGGGCTTTCCACAGAAGTGGAAGTTTTGAGTGAGCCTAAGACTGGATTGATCTCCTCCTCAAAATCAAATTTTTGAGATCAAGATCAAAGTTTTTGGTTGGAAAGAACTCCAGGAAAGTCAAACCCTAATTTTCTCCTAAACCAGCTCTGCAGAAATTCAGCTCCAAATCCAGTTCCAACATCTTAACATGGTAAGATCTAAATATTTTGTATTTACATTTGAGGTTCCCAATTAAGATGTCTCATCATACCAAGCTTGATGAAAATCTTGAGGGAGCTGATGATTTTCAAGCCTAGAAGTATAGGATCTCCCTGGTCCTGGAAGAAAATGAGTTGGACTCCTACATCAATGAGGAGGTTCCAGTTCTAGAGGGAGATGAGGCTAATTCCTTACACAAAAAGAAGTTGGTCATGGCTAAGAGGATTATTGCTGATTCAATCAAGGATCACCTCATACCACATGTGTCCTCCCTAAAGCCACCTAAAGCTATGTTTGATGCCTTAACCAAACTGTTTGAAGGAAATAACATAAACCATAAGATGACTTTGAGGAATGAGTTGAAGGATGTGAAGATCCAGAATGTGGAGACCATACAGTCATACTTCATAAGGGTATCCCAGATCAAAGAATAACTTGAAGTAGTGGATGAAGAAGTGGAGAATGCATATATTGTATGACCACCTTGAATGATCTCCCTAGATCATGGGACTCCTTTATTCAAGGGATCTATGGCAGAAAGAAGCTAGTCAAGTTCAACAAACTATGGGAAGAATTCTCTCAAGAAGAAGCTCGGATAGCAGGTCGAGAAGAAAAGATGGGAAGTGAAGATCAAGCTCTCATAGTACACTCCAAGAAAATAAGTTCTCATCACCTCAAAGGTAAGCACTTCCATAAAAGTAACACTAGAAAATATTTGTCTAGAATCAGATGTTATACATGTGACAAGAAAGGACACTATGCTAGAGAATGTCCTAGAAACAAAAATGTCTCTCACAAGAAGAAGGGAAATAAGAGAAGAAATCATGCTCATGCTGCAGAGGATGATGAACCTTCCACAAAGAGAATCATACAAGAAAGTGATGATTCTTCAAGTGATGAAGAATATGCCTTGATTTATTCTCTCACGGAAAGCGTTACACATGGAAGCAGTAATTGGCTTATAGACAGTGGGGATTCCAAACATATGATAGGATTCAAAGAGTCCTTTGTGAAACTATCAGAACATGAATCACCCCACAAGGTGAAACTTGGATATGACTACTAGTATCCAATAAAAGGTAGTGGGGAATCCTCCTATAAGCTAGACTCTAGAAAGCCTATGACGATGAAGGATGTATTGTTTGTACCAGGACTAAAGAAGAACCTCCTCTCCATAACTGCATTAGATGCAAAAGGCATGAGGGTTGCATTTGTGGATGGTCAAGTCCTCATGTGGAAAAAAGGGAAAGACTATTGATGATGTACTAGTGATTGGGGAACAAGAGGGAGGTCTATAAAAATTGAAGGGCCATCTAGAACAAGCCTTGGTCCATGATATAGTAGAGCCAAATGAACTTTGGCATAGAAGGCTTGCACATGTGCATTATAGATCAATACCACTTGCAAGCAAAGCTGTTGAAGGTCTTCTAGAAATCCAGGCAAAACATGATGGAGTATGCAAAGGATGTGTGAAAGGAAAGAACACAAAGAAGACATTTCCAAGTAGCGAGAGCAAGGAAAAAATAATCTTCGAAATCTTTCACTCTGATGTATGTGGTCCAATGTCATCAAGTTCATTAAGTAGGTATGTATACTATGTTTATTTTATTGATGATTTTTCTAGGAAGACATGGATATACTTCATGAAGAACAAAGATGAGGTATTTATACTATTTTTTCACATTGATCTAGGAACAAATAATCAATCTCATCATGAAATAATCAACAAATAACTCAGAAATGGTGTTAATTAGAACCAGAATGGTTTCCTCTGTGTATATTCAATAAAGAATGAATAGTTACAATAACAATGTCAAGAAATAGCTTGAATCAATGAGGAATTCGAGTACCTTAGGAGGTCATTCAAATTCGATGAGTGAGTCTGGCTTAACTTACTATAAGCCATTGGTTCACACTCAGTTAACCACTTGACCAAAACCCTAATTGACTCACCAAACCCTAATTGAAGTCGAAGTGCAATAAATGACTGAATCTCAACTGAAGGAGATTAAACACATGTCATAGCAAGACAACCATCAAGTGCTAGTGCTCCATGACTTCAATGAATCCAAATGAGGTTAACTAAAGCTGAACTGATCATCAAAAGTTGATGGAGGCACCCCTATTGACTCCATATCATTAAATAATAATACATAATCATTAAATAATATATTTAATGAGAGGGGATGCCTTAACTGACTAGTTGAACTGACTGTAACCACTAGTTAGCAATTAGGTTCATTAATATCACTCAAATCACCCCTAGAGTGCTCCAGTTAGCCTCCTTGACTATAGGAAAAGGAAAAGTTAGTATCCTTGATTGTAGGTAGGCATGGGTGTAATTGGATGATGGCAATTAATTCTCCACTGATGTTAATTAATGTCAATTATACTTAGGATAGTGGTTTAAATAGGCCAATTTGACCAAAAAGAGCGTGTATGGTGGTAAATGTCTCCAACACCCCCCCTTAAGCTATACTCAGGAAGAGTTAGAAAACATAGATGCATAAAAATGCTAGGGCTCTAGAAAATAAGGCCATAGGTCACCCTATACAATCCTAAAACTGAAACAATGCTCAAAACAAACTAAGTGATGAAAAGAGGGAAAACCCAGTGGGAAAAACCCCCCGTCAAGCTGAACACTGAAAGTAGTCTGAATCACCCCGATGAACTCACCCCCAACAGTGAACAGAGGTAAGTGAAATTATTTTCTAAAATTCTAAAAATCTGTTGGTGAATATGTCTGCAATCTACTCATTAGTCGGGCAGTATTGCAGAATGATGGTCATGTCATGCACCAGCTCCCTGATGTAGTGCATGTGAATCTCTACATGGTTCATCCTCTGCCTGGTAACTGGATCTATGGATATCTTAATAGCACTCTGGTTGTCACAAAATAGGGAAGTGGAAAAATTACTACCAATATCAAACTTTGAAAGAATTCCTTGCAACCAAACTGCTTGGATGCAAGCATTCACCGCTCCTCGATAGTCGGCCTCTGCTGAAGATAGTGCTATGACAGCCTGCTTTTTACTTGTCCAGCAAACGGGTCCACCACCAAACATGACTACATATCTAGAAGTTGAATTATGATCAATAGAATCACCCACCCAATCGGAATCTGTGTATCCAACCAGCTCTAGCTCGGAGTCTGCGGCATAGTGAATGCTGTAGGTCCTGGTTCCCTGAATATACTGGAGAATCCTGTTGGCTGCCTTCCAATGAATATCATGAGGCTGCTGCATGTATCTTGATACAGAATTCATGGCATAACAAATATCATGCCTAGAATGTGTCAAGTACAACAAGCTACCAATCAGTTGTCGATAGATAGTGCAGTCCATTGGAGGTGTGTGTTTTCCTTCTTCAAGGCTCATCCCTGAAAGGAAAGGGAATAGCACAGGCCTACATTCAGCCATGTTAAAATTGAATAATAGGTCTGAAGTGTATTTTTACTGAGTGACCATAATCCCATCATAATTTTGATCGATTTCGAGCCCCAAAAATTGTTTTAGAAGCCCCAAATCACTCATTTCAAAGGCATTGTGGAGAGCAGTTTTGATGGCTGAAATGGAGGAAAAAGTGCTACTTATGATCAGTAAGTCATCAACATATAAAAAAATGATAATTATATGACCATCATGCTTCTTTAAATACACATTTGGATCTGATATACATCTCTGAAATTTTTGCGAGAGAAGAAAGGCATCCATCTTGGAATACCACTCTCTTGGGGCCTGTTTTAACCCGTATAGTGACTTCTTTAGCTTGAAAACCAAAGATGGATCAGTGATGTAGCCATCAGCTTGCTTCATGTATATATCCTAATGAATATATCCATGTATAAAGGCTGATTTAACATCCATGTGATCCACCTCCCAGTGCTTGGATGCTGAAACTGCCAAAACAAGGCGGATGGAGTCCATTTTTGCAACCGTTGCAAAGGTCTCATGGTAGTCCACTCCTTGGACCTGAGAGAAACCTTTTTCTACCAGAATTACCTTATATTTGTAGGTGCTTCTATCCAGAGCAACATTTTTCTAAAACAACCACTTGAATTGAACCAATTTCCTTCCCGGAGGAAGAGAAACTAGCTCCCAAGTAGTGTTTTTTTGAAGAGAATTCATCTCTTCATCCATGGCAACTTGCCATCTCGGATCATTCTGAGCATGGTAGTAGGATTTTGGATCTGAAATAATCATCAAATAGAAATTTTCAGATAGAAAATTATCAGAACAAGAGAGCGCAATATTTTCTCTTTGGATATCAGACCGGGTTCTCCTTGGATCATCCAGATTTCCAATGTTGTCTCCTGCAGAGGAGAGTGTCTGTTGGGCCCATGTAGGAAGATAATTTTTAACTTCAGGTTATGATTCAGCATATGATGATTGCTACAAACTGATATTATAAATCATAGGATCCAAATCAGGTTCATCACCCCCAATTTAATCATCCAAATATTTAGTAGAATAGGAAGGAAATTCAGCAGTTTTCTCCTTCACTAGTTCCATCTCCTGAAGAGGCTCCTCGAACTTGACACTTCTCTCGATGATGATCTATTTGGTATTGATATATAGCCACTTTTATCCTTTAGATTCATCAGGATACCCAATAAATATACATTCTATGCTTTGCGGTTGCAAATCCCTTCTTTTATCAAGCGAAATCTGGGCCCATGCAGTGGACCCAAACACCCGTAGGTTCGACACATCCAGCTTGTGTCCAAAGTATGATTCAAAAGTAGTATTTAATTTCATGGATGAGTTTGTCACCCTATTCTCAATGTATGCTGCAGCATGCATGGCTTCATCCCACAAATTTGTAGCAAGCTTCTTTGACTCCAACATACAGGTGGTCATCTCCTTGAGAGACCGGTTCTTCCTTTCCGCTACTCCGTTCTGCTAGGGAGTATAGGGAATTGAATATTGGACCTGAATACCACTTTGGGAGAATATGTACAACAACTCATTACTGACATACTCCCCTCCATTATCAGATCTCAATATATTGATTTTATTCCCAGAGGCATTTTCGATCAAGGCCTTCAATTTAGAAAATTTTTCACATACTTTTGATTTCTTTTTGAGAAAGAAAACCCATGTATACCTTGAAAAATCATCAAGAAAATTAAGGAGGTACCTTGATCCATTCATGGATGTAATAGGCATCAAACCACTGATATTAGAATGTATCAGCTCCAATATGCTTGTAGGTCGGTTTGCCTTCCCCCGATCGAACTTGTGCTCAGGGTGTTTTCCAATCACACAGCCTTTGCAAACTCCCATGGTTTCCTTGATGACCGGGATGCCTTCAACCATGGAGTTTTTCTGTAGTTGCTACAAATATTTGAAATTAAGATGGAAAAACCTCTCATTCCAAAGCCTACTAACCTCATTTCCACGAGTTAGTAGAGAAATGGGCTTTGCATCCTCAACAAAGTGAGAGAACTCATAGGCTTTTGCATGATGATTTGCAAGGCCTTTTGCAATGAGTTTCCGGGATGAAATTTCTATTATCTCAACATCATTTGGGATAAAAGAGACTCTCTTAGGCATTCATGTATGTTTCATCTAATAGACACTAAGGATATTTGCTTCTAGAGATGGTACATACAAAACATTAGAGAAAAAACCATTTTCAAGATCTACAATACCTTGTCCTTCAGAAATGATGGTGGAGTCATCTCCCATGTGGATGGGGATGGATTTGTCGGTATCCAAGGATGAAAAGGAGTCTTTTTCAGCCATCATGTGATTCGAAGCTCCAGATTCAATCAGCGGTGCTTTGGAATTCGAAGTGCTTGCCATGAGGGCATGACCTTTTGTTGGAGTATTGGTACCTCCACATGGTATAACCGTTACACCTCTGGGAATATAAAACAAGTGGTTTAACCACCACTCTTGGTGATAGGGCCTTGTGCTGGGTTTCAAATGTTCATCAATTTCTATAGGTTTTGGTGTAATGGAAAACCTAATATGGTATTAGAGCATATGGTGAGACAGAGATCTAACTCTCAAAAACAAGCTTTTTGACAGATTTCTCCATGAAAAGTGAGCAATAGCTCAAAATTCCAGCACTACACCAGAAGCCAAGGCTTACCACTCAACATCCCAAGTAAAGAACTTGTTGATCAAGCTTGCTTGATTGACTATGTTGGTAGTGATGAAAGCCTAGAATGTGCAGGCTGTCTGACCTTATTTTTCCCTTTTTGTTTTGATTTTCAAGTTTCACAACCCCCATATGGAAGATTCCTACACTCAATGCCTTCATTGAGTCCCTAACTAATGAACATGACAAGCTTGTCCAGATGGGGATCATCCAATTTTCCCATGATCAAGCCCTCCATGTCTTGGGGCCTAAAGATCTAAAGGGTAAAGGAAAGCAGCAGAAAAATCAGAAAACTAAATTTGATGCTCCCAAGCCTAGAGTTGAATGGTAAACCTTACATGGTATCAGAGCAGAGGTCTCAGGTTCAATTCCCCCAAGCTACGCCGGAGGCAGGGTGTTGGAGTATCAGGTACCTCCACATGGTATAACCACTACACCTCTGGGAATAGAAAACAAGTGGTTTAACCACCACTCCTGGTGATAGGGCCTTGTGCTGGGTTTCAAATGTTCATCAATATCTGTAGGTTTTGGTGTAATGACAAACCTTACATCTTTCTCATTCTATGGTTCCCGATCTTGGTGATCTCTCCTTCGAAGGCTCTCCCATTAGAGGAAATTTCAACACAAAATGGGCCTTTTAACTTTGACTCAAATTCCACGTCATCATGTGTTAGCCAATGAAATTTCTTTAAATTTGAAATACCGTATAGGTCTTAAACACTTTTTTAATATAAATTTGGGGATAGGTATCATAAAAAAACTACTCTTTTTGTTTGTATTTTCGACATATCTCCCCGTGTTTTTACTCAAATTTTGATCGGGAGAGCTCATTGGATTCAGAATTAAATTTCGCATCCAACGAGTACCCACTTGGCATACTTTTGATAGACCCCGCTACCAAGAAATACCTGAAAAAACATGAAATCTAGAAGGCTTATAGAATATACTTTCGAGGATTCAAGAAGATTGACATCAGCAGGGACGTAACATTTGACGAAGACTCAGCTTACAACAAATCAAGAAAGAGACCTGCTGGAGAACCTGAAGAAATAGAAGCACCCAGAATTCATGACACAACCATGAACAAAGAAATTCAAGAAGAAGATCGAGAATTAGAAGAACCCCAAGAACTTGTAGATCCACCTCAGGAGAAGAATCCTCATAAGAGGAAACCTGCTTGGGTACGAGAAGCTATCCAAGGTGTAGAAAGATATGGGGCTCTAGAAGAAAATCACAGAGAAAGAAAAAGAACCAAGTCCTGCTCCAGTTATGTAGCCTTATTATGTGACTTCATTGATAAAGAGCCTTCCAACTATGAATAAATGACAGAAAGGAAAGAATGGAAGGATGCTATGATTGAAGAGTATCAATTGATCATGAAGAATGATGTCTGGGATATTGTCCAAGACCAGAAGGGAAGTCTGTTGGAAATTCAAAATGGATCTACAAGATCAAGCATCCTGCAAATGGTAGCATAGAAAAATATAAAGAAAGATTTGTGGCTCATGGCTTCTCCCATAAAGAAGGAATAGATAATGAGGAAAATTTTGCACCTATAGTGAGATACACTTCCATCATATCAGTACTTTCTTTGGCTGTAGTGATGAAATGGAAGATACACCAGATGGATGTCAACACTACTTTCTTGAATGGTGTAGTGGAAGACAAAGTGTATGTGGGGCATCCACTCAGTTTTGAGAAACATGACAGGGAGACTCAAGTGTGTAAATTGAAGAAATCCCTGTACAGTTTGAAACAGGCACCCAGGACATGGCACGATAGAATTGGTAGCTTTCTATCCAGTTTGGGATTTACCAAAAGTAAAGGAGATTCCAACCTTTACTAGAAGGTTGAAGATGGTAACCCAGTGACACTCCTACTGTATGTAGATGATATTTTTGTGACATGTATGGATGGGTTGATTTTTGATATGAAGAGTAAGCTTGCTACCGAGTTCAAAATGAAGGACTTGGGTATGATGCACTATTTTCTAGGCATGGAGGTGTGGTAGAATGCAGATAGAATTTCCCTAGGACAAGGGAAGTATACGATAGAGATCCTGAAGAGGTTCAGGATGATGAAATTCAATGCCATGACCACACCTATGGCATCGAACCTAAATCTATTGAGCAATGCTTCATCAGAATCAGTTGATGCTACGATGTATTGTCAGATGATTGGGTCCTTGATGTACCTGACGAATACAAGACCGGATATTTTCTTTGCTTTGAACACCTTGATCTAGTTAGTAACATATCCGAGACATGTTCACTTGATTGTTACAAAGCATATTCTGAGGTACCTGAGGGGTACATTTGATTATGGGCTCAAGTATGAGGTGAATTAGAAGATTAACCTAGAGGGTTATTGTTATTCAGATTTGGAAGGCATTGCCATCAATAGGAAGAGCACTTCAGGGTGTTGCTTCAGTATGGGATCAGGTGTGATCTCTTGGTTTAGCAGGAAACGGTCTTACGTGGCACTGAGTACAGCTGAAGCAGAGTATGTCGCAGCTAGTTCAGCTAGTTGTGAGGCAGTATGGTTGAGGAAGCTACTGTCTGATTTATTTGATGTCTAATTGGATTCTACTTATATATATTGCAACAACCATATTTGTGTGAAGTTTTCAGAGAACCCGGTGTTCCATGACAAGTTGAAGCATATCGAGACCTAGTATCACTATATCAGGGATAGGGTATAGAGAGGAGTAGTTAAGCTCCATTATATTACGATGGACAAATAGATAGATGATGTGTTGACTAAGCCATTGGCCAGAGTGAAGTTTGAATACTTCAGGGAGAAGCTTGGTGTTCTCCACATCAAGGTTCCCTCCAAGGGGAAGGGATGAGTCCATGAGCCATTATGACATGGTGAGAGGATTGGTTCCTTAGATGTAAGGACTGAGCCATTCTATCATGGTGAGAGGATTGGTTCCTTCCATTTCAGATATGAGTGTTGAGCCATTTTGATGTAACTATAGGATTGGTTCCTACATGATCAAATATAAGCGTTGAATGCCATTCTCTGAATGGAGGCACCTGGTCAGTTACCAGGAATACTTAGCCTAGATCTGAGGGCTATTCTGACATGAATTTGGGATGTGTTCTCACATGATCAAATATAAGTGCTGAAGACCATTCTTTGGGAGAATGGAGGCACCTAGTTAGTTACCAGGGATCCACAGCCTCAGGCTGAGAGCCATTCTAATGTGACTGTGGGATTGGTTCCCACATGATCAAATGTGAGTGTTGTGACTTTCCATAGATTATAGTAAGTGTGTCCTATCATGCTGGTGGATGTGAGTGTTGTGCCTTTTCACAGATGGTAGTAGGTGTGTCCTACCATGACGGTGATTGTAAGTGCTATGATTTTCCACAAATGGTAGTAGGTATGTCCTACCATGCTGGGGGATGTGAGTGTTGTGCCTTTCCACATATGGTAGTAGGTGTGTCCTACCATGCTAGTGGATGTGAGTGTTGTTCCTTTCTACAGATGGTATTAGGTGTGTCATACAATGCTAGTGGATGTGAGTGCTGAGCCTTTCCACAGATGATAGTAGGGGTGTCCTATAATGCTAGGGGTTGTGAGTGCTGTGCCTTTTCACAGATGATAGTAGGTGTGTCCTATCATGCTGGTGAATGTAAGTGATGGGCCTTTCTGACATGGTTCTTGGATGTGTTCCTCCCATGTTCAGATGTGAGTGTTGGGTGTGCCTTTCTGACATGGTGTTGGATGTGTTCCTCTCATGGTCAGATGTAAGTGCTGTGCAAGCCATTCTGAATTAGTGTTAGATATAAGCACTAAAGAATACCTACATGGAGGCTAGGCCTACAACCAACATGGAAAAGGGTTGGATATGTAGAACTTCCTGTGATGAAAAGAATCATGAGATAGCACCCGTGATGATGATCCAGTGATGATGATCCAGCAGTGATGATCCAGATCGAGTGATAATCTAGATCTAGTGATGATGTTCCAGTAATGATCCAGATTGAGTGATGATCTAGATCCAATGATGAAGATGAAGATGATGAGAACTTGAGGATGATCCAGTTGATACAGAGAAGAAGACCAATGCTGACAAATTCTGTCGAGAGAATACCTTCCTAGTTAAGAGGGAGTGTTGATGTATTTGTAACTTTGGAATGTATTCATCTATATATCTTATGTATTGTACCTTGATGTTTATTCCGGGAAGTGGTTCTAATGTATTTGAGTCATGTCATGCCTCGATGTTCCTATTAGGAGATTCAATAATGTAAACAAGTCATGTCAAGTAATTGTGGGTAACCCTCCTATTGATCAAGGGTTAAATTCCCCGCAGTTGTGGGACCCTAGGGTTATTAAACTCTCCTAGATAAGTTGGCCCTAGTGAGTTATTGTCAAATAAAAAATTAGTATAAATGGAGAGTGAGCCTCTCTATTTACCATACATTCACTCACGCTTAGTTGTAGTGCATAACGGAGAGAGAAGAAGTCGCTGGGACAATAGAGAGAGAGACTACTACTATCGAGAGACCATCTTACTATTTTGGGGTTTTGATTTTGGTGTTGATTCTATCTCTGAGGAAGTTGCGGGGTTTTCTCCTTTATGGTTTCCCCAAGGAAAAACATTGTGTTCATTGTCTCTTATGTTTGATTGATGTGCTTGTTATTCTCTCAGTTAAAGATCCTAATATTATGCTAGCTTAAATGATAAAAGTCTAACACAAGGATCCCATTTGAACAAGTTTATCATGCTCATTGGTAAGGGACTCAATGAATGCATTTAGGGCCGACATCTTCCAATTTGAAATTGTAGGATTTTTGGTATGGAAGGTAGATACAAAGACATAGTAGTCTGGTCCTATCTTTGAAAATATAGAAAGAATGAGTTGATCATCTTTCTTCTCAACTTCACATTGATTCAATTGGAGCACAAGGTGATTAAACTTACTGAAGAATTCATTGATGGTATCATAGTTTCCCATATTGAGAGAGATCAATTCATTCTCCAATTGATAGGATCTCAAATCATCTTGATTTCCAAAGAGTTTATCAATTTGATCCCACACTTCCTTGGAAGTATTCAATCCAGAGAGATGGAAAAGAATATCCTTTGAAATGGAGAGGCATAGGAAACCATACGCTGCATCTAGTTTGTTCCAATATTATGCCTTCTCTATCACTACATTTGGCTCTATAATCATGCCAATGGTGACTTTGTAGAGTCCTTTGGAGAGAAATGATATCTCAATATCCTCTTTCCACTGATGAATGTTGAAAGGAGTGAGAATATTGCTTGAGGAGGAGTCCATTTTGCAGTTGTAGCGAATGCAATAGAAGTTCTTGAGATACCTGCAATCACACACAAAAAACAAAATAAGTTCGAAAAAACTACACTTTTGGACTTTTCTTCATGCTTGGATAGACTCCTCTAGGTAGAATTTAGAGGCAGCAAGGCTATTTTTCCAGGACTTTTGTGGAAAACTCTCCGCTTCTGGTGTAGAGTTGGAATAATTTTGAGCAAATTTTCCCAATATTCATCAAAGATCCATTGTATATTTTGTAGAAGAGTTTCCTTGTCATGCCATGTCTCTAATACCATATAAAATTGAGGAAAAACAATCTAATTACCAAGGAAGAAACTTACTATAGATTCAATAGATCAATTCTACTCAAAGAAATGACATAAACAATAGAAAAAGACTTGCACCTTGTTGATGTAATTGTAACTTCGGAATATATTCAATTGTATTTCTTATGTATTGTAACACGATGCTTATTTTGGGATGTATTTGTAATGTAAATGAGTCATTTCATGCCCCAATGTTCCTATCAGGAAGTTTCTATAATGTAAACAAGTCATGTCAATTCAAGGTGGTTAACTCTCCTATTGTCTAAGGGTCAAAGTCCCCGCAGTTCCTTGGCACTAGGGTTATTAGACTCACCTAGCGAAGTCGGCCCTAGTTGGGTTTAGTCAAGTTGGGAATTAGTATAAATAGAGAGCTATCCTCTCTATTTCTCACACACTCACTCACACTCAGTTGTAGCGCATAGCTGAGGAAGAGAAAGACACTGGGGCAAGGAAGAAAGAGGTTACTACTGTCAGGAGATCATCTTACTGTTTTGGGTTTCACATTGGTACTGATTCTATCTCTGAGGAAGTTTTGGGGTTTTCTCCATTTATGGTTTCCCTGAGGAAAAACATTGTGTTCATTTTCTCTTGTGTTTGATTGATGTGCATGTTGTTCTCTCAGTTAAATATCCTAATGATATGCTAGCTTAATGTTTAAAATCTAAAATGGAATCAAAGATAACCTGAGAAGAAGACACTGTGCAGCTGCGATAACTATGGCTTCCTATTTTATGGATCTCTCTCTATATTTTTTCAGCAAAAGTAGGGTGGAATAACTCTCCTCCCTAGGGCGCACCTTTCTGTCGAAGTAGAATCCAATTCTGAGGTTTTTCAGTTTTGGACCCGACACTACTGCTAGAAATTAGGGCTTTTCACAGAAGTGGATTTTTTCAGTGATCCCAGGCCTCGATTGATATCCTCTCCAAAATATAAGTTAGGGATCAAATTCAAAGCATTTGGTTGGACAGAACTCCAAAAAATCAAAACCCTAATCTGCTCGTGAAATAGCATTGCAGGATTTCAGCTCCAAATCTAGATCCGACATCTTGACTTGGTAAGATCTAAATATTTTGTATTTCCATTTGAGGTTCTCAGTTAATATGTCTCATCATACCAAGCTCGATTAAAATCTTGAGGGAGATGATAACTTTCGAGCATAGAAGTATAGGATCTCCCTGGTCGTGGAAGAAAATGAGTTGGACTCCTACATCCATGAGAAGGTTCCAGTTCCAGAGGGAGATGAGGCCAAGGCCTTACATAAGAAGAATTTGGTTAGGGAAAAGAGGATCATTGCATATTCTATCAAGGATCACCTCATTCCATAGGTGTCCTCCCTCAAGACATCTAAATCCATCTTTGATGCCCTAACCAAATTGTTTGAAGGGAAGAACATCAATTGAAAGATGACTCTAAGGAACCAGTTGAAGAATGTAAAGATCTAGGATGAGGAGACCATCCAGTCATACTTCACAAGGGTCTCCCAGATCAAAAAACATATGGAAGCAGTAGATGAAGAAGTGGAGAATGCAGAAATTGTGATGACAACATTGAATGGCCTCCCTAGGTCATGGGATTCTTTCATCCAAGGAATCTATTCTTGAAAGAAGTTAGTCAAGTTCAGTAGACTATGGGAATAATTTTCTCAAGAAGAAGCTCAGATAGCAGCTCGAGAATAAAATATGGGAAGTGAAGATCAAGCTCTCACAGTACACTCTAAGCAAAAAAGAAGGGAAAATCATCATCACCAAGGTAAGCATTCTCATCAGAAACATAACATTGCAAGAAGGGATTCATCCAAACTCAGATGTTATACATGCAATGAAATATGACACTTTGCTAGAAATTGTCCCATGAATAAGAATGGATCCAAGAAGAAAAAGAACTCCAAAAGAAGACATCATGCTCACACTGCTGAGGATGATGATCCTCCTAGGAAGAGAGTAAAAAAATAAAGTGAAGACTCTTCAAGTGAAGATGAATATGTTCTGATCTCTGCTCTCATGGGAATTGTCACTCATGGAAGAAAAGATTGGCCTATTGACAATGGGGCTTCCAAGCACATGACAGGTTTCAAGGAATCCTTTGAGAAACTATCCGAACATAATTCACCCCATAAGGTGAAGATTGTGGATGACTACCAATATCCCATAAAAGGTAGTGGTGAATCCTTCTACAAGATAGACTCCGGAAAGTCTATGAAAATGAAGGATGTCTTGTTTATACCAGGACTAAAGAAGAATCTTCTATCCATATTAGCATTGGATGCAAAAGGCATGAGGGTTGCATTTGTAGATGGCCAAGTCCTCATGTGGCCAAGAGGAAAGACTATTTATGATGCAATAGTGATTGGGGAACAAGAAGGAGGTTTATACAAACTAAAGGGCCATCTAGAACAAGCTATGGTCCATGACACAGTAGAGCCAAATGAACTTTGGCACAGAAGGCTTGCACATGTGCATTACAGAGCACTACCACTTACAAGAAAAGCTGTTGAAGGTCTTCCAAAAATTCAAGCAAAACATGAAGGGGTCTGCAAAGGATGTGCGAAAGCAAAGAATATAAAGAAGATATTTCCAAGTAGCTAGAGCAAGGAAAAAGGAATCTTGGAAATCATCTACTCTGATGTATGTGGACCAATGTCATCAAGTTCACTAAGCAGGTATGTATACTACGTTTCTTTTATTGATTAATTTTCTAGGAAGACATGGATTTACTTCATGAAGAACAAAGATGAAGTTTTCAGCAAGTTCAAGGAATTCAAAGCCTTGATTGAGAACCACACAAAAAATAAGATCAAGAACTTTCGATCAGATAATGGCAGAGAATTCACATCAAATGAATTCAAATACTTATGCAAAGAATCAGGGATTAAGAGGGAGTTTTCCACTCCTTATAATCCACAATAGAATGGGGTTGCAGAAAGGAAGAACAGAACTATCATGGAAGCTACAAGAGAAATGATTCATGATCAAGATCTTCCTATGCATATATGGGTAGAATATGCTAGAACAACAGTGTATGTATAGAACCGTACTCCACACAGAGTACTCGAGAACAAGATTCCTGAAGAAGTCTTCTCCAGAAAGAAAGCAGAAGTCAACCATCTCAGAATATTTGGTTGTCTAGTGTACATACACATTCCAAAAGAGAAGAGAACAAAACTAGATCCTTCAGGAAAGAAGGGTATATTTGTGGGATACTCTAAAAGCTCGAAGGATTACAGAATATATTTCCCAGGTGTTTGTGCCAAAAATTGTTTCCAAGGCTATAAAGAAACAAGCCAACACAATCTCAAAAATTCAATCAAGTAAAACTAGGGTTTATGGTTTTCTGAAAGGTTTTTCTGGTTATAATGTTTGGTGACTGAAGGGAATACATTCATAAGCCAAGAAAGAACTAAATCATAAATAAATAATAACAGAGATGCATAATATAATCACCATGTACCAATCAGAATATAATCTTAAAGTTCATTCATAACTGACAAGCATTACAAGCAAAGAAACCATAAACCAGCAAAGAATATATCAGTCAAGTAGCTAAACAAGCCAAAGATGAAGCTAAAACATAGTATGAATGGCAATATATATCATATATTTCATAATTCTGCTCAACAAATATAGATGAGAGTTATGTACTTAGCTCATAAACAAGTCACAGACCTCCTTAATCCAGCCAAAAAGTAGAACCCTTCTTCTATCCCCTTGTCCCTCTTTTATAATTACAAAGAATTAGTTCTATATTCCCTTAATTAGGTTGAAATTGAAACTACCCAGCAGTTACATTAACTAACTTTCAACTAATTGACTAAAAATAGTAAATCGGATTCGTGGCAAATATGGCGAATTTCTGGAAACTAGGTGTCAAAGAAGCTTCCATATCTCTCACTTCGTGACACATGTGTAAACAATGAGGGAGGTTTTTGTGAATGGGTCTATTATGGAAAAACACCTCTCTTGGTTTTTAAACATTCATCTCCGGTCAATCAGAATCTTCCCCACAAGATGAACACTAAAATAGGAAAATATTAAATATTAAAAACCCTGAAAAATAGGCTGCAAAGATTAAATTGGATCTTTCAAAAATTGATAGCTATTTCAAAACTGAGAGATTTTTTTTAAAATGGGTATCTTATGCACAAAAACCTCTTTTAGTTTTCTAAAATTCCTCTCCATTAGCTCTTGGTCTGCATTAAATTTCAGTAACCTAAAACAGAAAAAATAGAGCAGAATTTTTTTTCTCAGTGCCTCCTTTTTTCATTCATAAGTGCTGAGAATTTGTTTTCTACATTTTCTAGCTCACTTTGAAGGGACTGCAACCTTTCAAAAACCTCATCCAACTTAGTGGCTAGTATATTATCCTCTCCTTTGAATTTCATGGCTTCTTGTTCAGAAAAAAACTATCTTTTGCTGTAGGCAACTTCTAGAAATTTCTTAGCTTCCTCTTTATCACCTTCTATGGTGTAACATTAGCATGTTTCTTTGCTTTAAAAAAAAGTTTTTATATTGCATACTGCACCTTCAATAATTTTTTAAGTGACGCAAAATCAACATAGTCAGTTTCATGTTGCAAGTTAGTTTTCTCTTGGAGTTCTGGAAAGTTAAGAGCTGAAGCAGTACCCAAATATATTGCCTTCAGATCTCTTGCATGAGCAGCCTCAATCATACTGTCACACATGCCAACATATACCTTTTTCTTCCTGTTCCTGTCATAAATACTTGCTTCATATCTTCCAGAAGATTTTTTTCTCACACCAAAGAAATGAGCAACAATTTCAACATTTCCAATGCTCACATTTTGTTTAGGTGAGGAAAATTGTTCTCACTATCAGTTGCTCTCTTAGCCTGAGTAATTTCATCTCTAAAATGTTTACCAAGCTCTGTGCCACTTGCTACAAAATCATTTCTGTAATATCTTGATTCTTTTTCACCACAAAGTTCCTATACATGTTGTTCCTGAGCTACATTTCCCTCAAGCTCATGAGAGATTAATGTTTGGTCTCCCACTTCATCATTAGCAAACCTAGAAACTGGACTAGATAGGTGTCCACCAGAGCCTATGGTATGCTTATTGATGTAATTAGTTGTAGAATTAAATCCAAACATTAAAAAGGAAACACCATCAAGCAGTTTTGGTGGACCTCTTCCTGGAGCAGTAAGATCCACAAATTCTTTGCTGCCTTCTCATCTGGTAAGAGTTGATATTCATCTCTCTTTTTGTTGTTTGATGACCTTCTCCTCTTTTGTGCCTTTCTGGATGTTTTTCCTCGATTTTTTTTAACAGTCTATTTCTATTGATAATGCTAGAAATGTTTATGCACTAGGTTTGGGTAATTAGATCAACAGAGTGCCAAAAATATTTTACAAAGCTGCTACACTAAACTATCCTCCAATATGCTCATCTAAATGTCAGAACACCTTTGGAATGCATAGAGACATGCATGTGTTGTGATTCTGCACAAATAGCAGCCTTGGCTCCTTCTAATGCCACTAATGAGTTATCTCTTTGCAATAAGGATTTTGCATTAGAACTTTCAACTGTTCGATTCTTAGATTTAGAATGTGATTGTTTAACTAGAGAATGAGATCATATGAGAGAAAATGTGCTAACTTTCTGCTTCAACTTGCATTCAGCACAAAACCAATCAGCCTCAGTGAGGGCAATAATTTTTTTTTTTTTGCTAGAGCAATCTCATTTGTTGTTGCAAGACTGACAATTCAGATTTCATAATGGCCTCACAATCCCTAATTGCCTCATCAGAGAGGCCCTCCTCCTGTAACCAATTTCTTAGCATTTTTGTTGAAATAGCAATTTCTGGAGATTGTGGCTGATTATTACTAATAGAACAAAGATTTTGATTGCAGTCTGTCCCTGCACTTGAATGTGGCCAATCAAAGGAATTTACAGTTGACTTTGCTAGAGCTTCACATTCTTCCCAGTTGGGCACACCAATCAACTCAACTTCTACTCGAGAATCTTCTTTACGTATGTCCCTTCCAGCAACCAGAGGACTTCCATCCTAGAGTAATAAAGAAAACTGAGAACATGAATACTGTTGTCTATAACCAGCATGTAAGAAAGGATGATTGAGATGTAATTGATCACCAGAGAACTTCTCACTGTCAGTTTCTTGAACTTTTTCTGAGTAGAAGTACAATTGACTTTTCAAAGGAATCATTCAGGCCATAACCTATAATGAGGAATCCCCTAAGTCAAGTGCACCAAAATTCTCCAGGATTCGTATATTCTGCAATCTTCTCTTCATATAATTAAGAGCTACCCATCCAAAGTAAGCCTCTTCTACTCTGGTACTATTACATCTAAATTGAAGGCAACCATCACTGACAAGTAAAAATCCTCCTGTGCATATTTGATTCGAAAAGGATGAGTGCAAAAACTATGATCTTCGTCATTGATCTGCCAAACTGCTACACTATCTTCTGAACCTGAATATGGCACATCATATTGCACCACACGAACAAGTGTGCCAAAATTAGTATTTTCAGAATCTTCCCATCTTGTATTTACTTTTATTTGATACCATCTCACTCCCAGTTTGCTGCATGTGTCTTCAACTTGCATTCAGCATAAAACCAGTCAGCTTCTTGCACCTACTCAGACAAGGTCTACATGTAATTTACATGATCAGGTTATTCATTGCATTTCTTGCAGGTAACAAATAAATCTGTGAAACCCTGGTCACCACAAACTGTACAGATCTTCACCCTACCATATTTTCAGGTTTTGAGAGGGTAATTGTTCAATGCAACTGCTACCTTTCAACTTTTCACTTGCCACAACATCTAAAAACCTCCTAGACTGATATCTCTTTGACAAGAGTTTTGTTAAAAGCCTACATTTATGCTTTCCTTAATCAATTTTAACAAAACAAGCTTTACTGGGAAAGCCCCAATTTAGTAGCCATTATCAGATTAACGCAGAATACCTTATTCCTATCCTGCTGCAGAGGTTTAAAATCAATCCTTGAGCTATCTGATTGTCAAATTCAACTATCCAAGTGTCTTCGGATCTCCAATTTGCTTCCAGCTGGCGCGACGAGAAAACACTAAATCTCCTCCGCAACTGTAAATTCTGGATTTTAAGCAATTTGTTTTCATTCCAGTGTCTCCACCAGATTCATAATATTTAATCTAGAACCTCTTTCCTGAAAATCTTGCCTTATTTCTTTCACTATCATCCTTTGCCATAAATTTGCATACAGTTGCCAGAATCTCCCTCACATGAGACCAGACACCTGTTTACATGAAAAAACTTTGGCAAAACACATATCAAACGTGACCAATGATGTAGTTAACACTTTAGGAATGAAATCCCCAAAAAAATCGGATTGAAAAATGACCATTTTGGCAAAAACGATTTTCTTGTAGTGCCGCAGTGTAATTTTTTGGCTATTGCGCTACAAGAATATTTTAAAACCAATTTTGGCACTTTTTTGTCATTAATTCCATTTTGAATGAGGTTTTAATGGTAAAATTTGATCATGGTGTTATTTGTGAACCAATTAATCCACATAATGTCCTATAGAACCCTTCAAAACCATAAGAAAAAACAAAAAAGAAAACCTAAAGGCAAAAATCAAAATTTCACTTAAAACCAAACATTTCTAAAATAAGCAAATGAGCAAAATTAAAATAAAAATCACAAGAAAAATATAAAATTGAAGAAAACAAGATCATGACTTAACATTTGGCTCCAGTTGCGGGATGAAGTCCTCCCTGTGAGGCTTCAAGAACTTGTAGACTAGTGCTTTCTTTTCTGCTACCTACTAGTCTGCAAAATTTCCATTGGGTTATGGAGTCCTTATTCAATCCTTCACACACTGATATATACAATGAAAATCAAATCTCTTTCTTTGAGGAACCTTCTCTTTACTGAATCAAATTGTAATCCCATTTCCAATGTAGCCAGGAAAAAATTTCATCAACCCACCAAAACTTGTTTCCAACTCCAAATATATATATAATCAGAACTATTGGAAAACATGAAGAGTAATGATCTAATAACTTATACTCACTTTCATCAAATGGTGTCTCTGAAATAACAGATTTATAACCTGGTATTGACTTTAAATAATCTGCTACTCGATCATAAAAATTTCCATAAGTTACCTCTTCCTGCTCTATGAAAAAGACAAGTTGTCCATAAGAATATTTTGTTCCATGAATATCAAGCAGGCATTGGTGAAAAAAGACATCAGGATCAGCCTGAATTTTCTCCATAATTTTTTGGATAGTATCATCAATAATGTCAACACTTTGAACCCCCTTTTCCACACTATATTCAAATGAATGACTATCAGGCATTGGATTTTGTTGTTCAAGGATAATAGACTAAATGCATTCTTGAATCTGCTAATCAGATTGTGACATACCACACACCTCACAAATTTCTGGGTCTTTCTTTTCAATTTCATCATCATATTTATTAAAAATTATAGCATCTTCATAATGATTTTGAACAACAGATTTATCATAACCATGAATATAAGTAACTTCTGAAAAAATGTGAACAGCCCGGCCTTCATCAATTTTAGTATCAAAACCAAAAGGAATAGAATCTAATTCATCACAGATTTCTTGTCTTGGAACCCTAATCTCTTCATCATAACAAGGAGCATTCTGAGAAATTTCGAATGATGATGTTAAAGGTTCATCTTTTCCTTCAATACAAAGCTGATCTTTAACACAACAATGATTTTCAAAAGTTTGTTGAACTAGAGATTGATCTTCAAAAGGATTAGCATTCAAATGGTTATTAAGGCTGTTGAAATCATTATGAGAATGTTCCAAACTATCTCTACTGATCTCATCACTTGAATAATCCTCAAACTAAACTAAAACAACAACTTGATTATTATAATGATCATGGCATTCTTCCTTGACAGCAGTATATGAAAATGTTACCTTTTCATCTTCAACAAATTCTGAAACTTCAACTTCTTCATGACATGTTTTGAACCCTTGATTGTACTCATCATCATGATTTTTTAAATCAGAAATTGTATTATAAACATCAGCCTGCTCACAACAATCTTTTAAAAAGAGTTCAGCTGAGAACATATACTTACAATGTTTCTGAAAACATGTGTGGAATTCTTTTAGTGAGGAGATGCTAGCAACGGGAAGAGAAAAATACCAATCTTGTGCATCTTGTTCAAGTGAATACATGAACATCTTCATGAGCACATCTTCATGCTGGATATTTAATTGGACCATACAATGATGAAATATGATGAGGTGATCTGAAGGATTATCCTCTTTGCTTTCCCTAAATCGTGGAAGACAATCTCCCCAAACATCCATAGTAGGTACTAGATTTGGAAAACCTGGAATATCAGAAAAATTGAAAGGTGCAAACCTTCGAGCTAGAATAGCTTCCATGGACATCGGCCTCTGCATCTTGAAATAGTGGAGTCACCAATCAATTTGTCAAGACATATTTTGTTTATTCTTCTCAGAAAGAGAAAGGGGTGACAGTAGTTCAAATTAATTAGGGCTGCATAAATCTGGGGATGACTGAAACCTTCTAATTCTTCTAGCTGTTTTCAGTATCTATTCTGGGTCTGAAACACCCAGCTGCAAAGGTGAAACAGGTCTATTTCTAGTTCCAATTCCCCTATTTGCCACTGTGACAAATTGGTGAAATGTAGCCTTAAAGATTTGCTGGTTTAAGTTCACCTCTTAAAACTAGTGAAATGATAAGTATCCCAGGGAAAAATATGTTTTCAACTTCGTTCCCCGACAATGGTGCCAAAGATGTTTGTGCCAGAAATTGTTTCCAAGGCTATAAAGAAACAAGCCAACACAATCTCAAAAATTCAATCAAGTAAAACTAGGGTTTAGGGTTTTTTAAAATGTTTTTCTGGTTATAATGTTTGGTGACTGAAGGGAATATATTCATAAGCCAAGCAGAAACTAAATCATAAATAAATAAGAATAGAGATGCATAATATAATCACCATGTACCAATCAGAATATAATCTTAAAGTTCATTCATAACTGACAAGCATTACAAGCAAAGAAACCATAAACCACCAATGAATATATCAGTCAAGTAGCTAAACAAGGCAAAGATGAAGCTAAAACACAGTCTGAAGGGCAATATAGATCATATATTTCATAATTCTGCTCAACAAATACAGATGAGAGTTATGTACTTAGCTCATAAACAAGTCACAGACCTCCTTAAGCCAGCCAAAAAGTAGAACCTTCTTCTGTCCCCTTATCCCTTTTTTATAATTACAAAGAAGTAGCTCTATCTTCCCTTCATTAGGTCGAAATTGAAACTACCCAGCAGTTACATTAACTAACTTTCAACTAATTGACTAAAAATAGTAAATCAGATTCCTGGCAAATATGACAAATTTTTGGAAAATAGGTTTCAAAGAAGCTTCCATATCTCTCAATTCGTGACACCTGTGTAAAAATAGAGGTAGGTTTTTGTGAATGGGTTCGTTATGGACAAAAAAATCTCTTTTTTTTAAACATTCATCTCCATTAAATCAGAATATACCTCGCAAGAAGAACACTAAAACAAGAAAATATTAAATATTAAAAACCCTGAAAAATAGGCTGCAAATATTAAATTGGATATTTCAAACCTTCATAGATGTTGCAAAACAGAGAGAGGTTTTTGTAAATGGGTATCTTATGAACAAAAATCTCTTTCGTTTTTCTAAAATTTCTCTCCATCAGCTCGTGGTCTGGATTAAATTTCAGTAACCTAAAACAGGAAAAATAGAGCAGAATTTTGTTTCTACTGCCTCCTTTTTTCATTCATAAGTGTTGAGACTTTGTTTTCTACATCTAATAGCTCACTCTGAAGGGACTGCAACCTTTCAAAAACCTCATCCAACTTAGTTTCTAGTATATTAGCCTCTCCTTTGAATTTCATGGCTTCTTGTTTAGAAAAAACTATCTTTTACTGTAGGAAACTTCTAGAAATTTCTTAGCTTCCTCTTTATCACCTTTTGTGGGGTAACATTAGCATGTTTCTTTGCTTTAACAGAAAGTTGTTATATTGTAGACTACACCTTCAATAAGTTTTTAAGTGAGGCAAAATCAACATAGTCAGTTTCATGTTGAAAGTTAGTTTTCTCTTAGAGTTCTGGAAAGTTAAGAGCTGAAGCAGTACCCAAATCTATTGCCTTCAGATCTCTTGCACGAGAAACCTCGATCATATTGTCACACATGCCAACATATACCTTTTTCTTCCTATTCCTGTCATAAATACTTGCTTCATATCTTCCAGAAGATGTTTTTCTCACACCAAAGAAATGAGCAACATTTTCAACATTTCCAAGGCTCACATTTTGTTCAGGTGAGGAAAATTGTTCTCACTATCAGTTGCTCTCTTAGCCTGACTAATTTCATCTCTAAAATTTTTACCAAGCTCTATGCCACTTGCTATAAAATCATTTCTGTAATATCTTGATTCCTTTTCACCACAAAGTTCCTGTACGTGTTGTTCCTGAGCTACATTTCCCTCAAGCTCATGAGAGATTAATGTTTGGTCTCCCACTTCATCATTATCAAACCTAGAAACTGGACTAGATAGGTGTCCACCAAAGCCTATGGTATGCATATTGATGTAATTAGTTGTAGCATTAAATCCAAACATTAAAAAGGAAACACCATTAAGAAGTTTTGGTGGACCTCTTCCTGGAGTAGTAAGATCCACAAATTCTTTGCTGCCTTCTCATCTGGTAAGAGTTGATCTTCATCTCTCTTTTTTCTATTTGATGACCTTCTCCTCTTTTGTGCCTTTTTGGATGTTTTTCCTCGATTTTTTTTAATAGTCTGTTTCTATTGATAATGCCGAAAATGTTTCTGCACTAGGTTTGCGTAATTAGATCAACAGAGTGCCAAAAATCTTTTACAAATCTGTTGCACTTAACTATCCTCCAATATGCTCATCTAAATGTCAGAACACCTCTGGAATGCATAGAGACATGCATGTGTTGTGATTCTGCACAAATAGTAGCCTTGGCTCCTTCTAATGCCACTAATGAGTTATCTCTTTACAATAAGGATTTTGCATTAGCACTTTCAACTGTTTGATTCTTAGATTCAGAATGTGATTGTTTAACTAGAGAATGAGATGATATGAGAGCAAATGTGCTAACTTTCTGCTTCAAATTGCATTCAGCACAAAACCAATGAGCCTTAGTGAGGGAAATATTTTTTTTTGTTTGTTGCTGGAGCAATCTCAATTGTTGTTGCAAGACTGACAATTCATATTTCATAATGGCCTCACAATCCCTAATTTCCTCATCAGAGAGGCTCTCCTCCTGTAACCAATTTCTTAGCATTTTTGTTGAAATAGCAAATTCTGGAGATTGTGGCTGATTATTACTAATAGCACAAAGATTTTTCTTGTAGTCTATCCCTGCACTTGAATGTGACCAATCAAAGGAATTTACAGTTGACTTTGCTAGAGCTTCACATTCTTCCCACTTGGGCACACCAATCAACTCAACTGCTACTCGAGAATCTTCTTTACTTATGTCCCTTCCAGCAACCAGAGGACTTCCATACTGGAGTAATAAAGAACACTGAGAACATGAATATTGATGTCTATAACCAGCATGTAAGCAAGGATGATTGAGATGTAATTGACCACCAGAGAACTTCTCACTGTCAGTTTCTTGAACTTTTTCTGAGTAGATGTACAATTGACTTTTCAAAGGCATCATTTAGGCCATAACCTGTAATGAGGAACCCCCTAAGTCAAGAGCACCAAAATTCTCCAGCATTGGTATATTTTGCAATCTTCTCTTCATATAATTAAGAGCTACCCATCCAAAGTAAGCCTCTTCTACTCTGGTACTATTACATCTAAATTGAAGGCAACCATCACTGACAAGTAAACATACTCCTATGCATATTTGATTCGAAAAGGAGGAGTGCAAAAACTATGATCTTCGTCATTGATCTGCTAGACTGCTACACTTTCTTCTGAACCTAAATTTGGCACATCATATTGTACCACACGAACAGGTGTGCCAAAATCAGTATTTTCATAATCTTCCCATCTTGTATTTACTTTTATTTGATACCATCTCACTCCCAGTTTGTTGCAGGTGTCTTCAAATTGCATTTAGCATAAAACGGGTCAGCTTCTGGCACCTACTCAGACAAGGTCTACATGTAATTTACATGCTCAGCTTACTCATTGCATTTCTTGCAGGTAACAAATAAATCTGTGAAACCCTGGTCACCACAAACTGTACAGATCTTCACCCTACCATATTTTCAGGTTTTGAGAGGGTAATTGTTCAATGCAACTGCTACCTTTCAACTTTTCACTTGCAACATCATCTAAAAACCTCTTAGACTGATATCTTTTTGACAAGAGTTTTGTTAAAAGCCTACATTTATGCTTTCCTTAATCAATTTTAACAAAACAAGCTTTATTGGGAAAGCCCCAATTTAGAAGCCATTATCAGATTAACGCGGAATACCTTATTCATATCCTGCTGCTGAGGTTTAAAATCAATCCTTGAGCTATCTGATTGTCAAATTCAACTATCCAAGTGTCTTCGGATCTCCAATTTGCTTCTAGCTGGCGTGACAAGAAAGCCCTAAATCTCCTTTGCAACTGTAAATTCTGGATTTTAAGCAATGTATTTTCATTCCAGCGTCTCCACCAGCTTCATAATATTTAATCTAGAACCTCTTTCCTGAAAATCTTGCCTTAATTCGCTCACTATCATCATTTTCCATAAATTTGCATACAGTTGCCAGAACAGTTGCCAGAATCTCCCTCACATGAGACCAGACACCTGTTTACATGAAAAAAATTTGGCAAAACACATATCAAACATGACCAATGATGTAGTTAACACTTTAGGAACAAAATCCCCAAAAAAATCGGATTGAAAAATGACCATTTTGGCAAAAACAATTTTCTTGTAGCGCTGCAGTGTAATTTTTTGGCCGTTGCGCTACAAGAATATTTTAAAACCAATTTTGGCACTTTTTAGTCTTTAATTCCATTTTGAATGAGGTTTTAATTTTAAACTTTGATCATGGTGTTATTTGTGAACCAATTAATCCACATAATGTCCTATAGAACCCTTCAAAACCATAAGAAAAAACAAAAAAGAAAACCTAAAGGCAAAAATCAAAATTTCACTTAAAACCAAAAATTTCTAAAATAAGCAAATGAGCAAACTTAAAATAAAAATCACAAGCAAAATATAAAATTGAAGAAAACAAGATCATGACTTAACACCAGGATTCAAGAAGATCAAGAATTCAAAGAACCACAAAGACCTGTAGATCCACCTTAGGAGAAGAATCCTCACAAGAGGAAACCTGCTTGGGTACGAGAAATTATTCAAGGTACAGAAAGATATGGGGCTGTAGAAGAGAATCATAGAGAAATAAAGAGAATGAGATCTTGCTCTGGATATGTAGCCTAAATATGTGACTTTATCAATGAAGAACCTTCTAGTTATGAAGTAGTGGCAGAACGGAAAGAATGGAAGTATTCTATGATCGAAGAGTATCAATCGATTATGAATACTAATGTTTGGGATGTTGTCCCTAGACTAGAAGGGAAGTCGGTTGTAACTTCCAAATGGATCTACAAGATCAAGCATGTTGCAGATGGTAGCATAGAGAAATATAAGGCAAGATATTTGGGTCATGGCTTGTCACAGAAGGAAGGAATAGATTATGAGGAAACTTTTGCACATGTATCCAGATACACTTCCATCAGATCGATACTTGCTTTGGCTGCAGTAATGAAATGGAAGATACACCAAATGGATGTCAAGACTACTTTCTTGAATGGTGTAGTGGAAGAGGAAGTGTATGTAGAAAAACCACTCAATTTTGAGACACATGAGAGGGAGTCTCATGTGTGTAGATTAAAGAAAGCCCCGTATGGTTTGAAACAGGCACCCAGGATATGGTATGGCAGAATTGACATATTTCTATCTAGTTTTGGCTTTACCAAGAGTAAAGTAGAGTCCAACCTTTACTACAAGTTTGAATATGGAAACCCACTGATGCTCCTACTATATGTAGATGACCTGTTTGTAATAGGCATGGATGGATTGATTGCTGATACGAATAGAAAGCTCACTGTCGAGTTCGAAATGAAGGACTTGCATATGATGCATTATTTTCTAGGTATGGAGGTGTGGCAGAATGCGGATGGAATCTCCCTCAGACAAGGGAAGTATGCAGTAGAGATCCTGAATAGGTTTGGGATGATGGACTGCAAGGCCATGACCACACCTATGGCATTGAACCTGAAGCTATTGAGTGATGCTTCATCAGAAGTGGTTGATGCTATGATGTATCATCAGATGATTGGGTCCTTGATGCACCTAACGAACACGAGACCAAACATTTTCTTTGCTATGAACACCTTGAGCCAATTCTTGACAGATCCGAGACATGTTCACTTGATTACTGCAAAGCATATTCTAAGGTACCTGAGGGGTACAATTGATTATGGGCTCAAGCATGAGGTGATTTAAAATATTAACCTGGAGGGTTATGTTGATTCAGATTGGGCAGGTAGTGCCATCGAGAGGAAGAGCACTTTAGGTTGTTGCTTTAGTATGGGATTAGGTGTGATCTCTTGGTTTAGCAGGAAGCAATCCGGTGTGGAACTGAGTATAGCTTAAGTAGAGTATGTCACAACTTGTTCAGCTAGTGTTGAGGCAATATGGCTGCGGAAGCTACTATTTGATTTATTTGATCTCCATATGGAAGCTACTTGTATACATTGTGACAAGCAAAGTTGCGTGAAGTTGTCAGAGAATGCAGTGTTCCATGACAAGTTGAAACATATCGAGATCAAGTATCACTATATCAAGGATATGGTGCAGAGGGGAGTAGTGAATCTCCAGTATGTTGCAACGGAGGAACAAATAGTTGATGTGTTGATGAAGCCATTAGCTAGGGTGAAGTTCAAGTACTTTAGGGAGAAGCTTGGTGTTCTCCAGATAAAGGTTTCCTCCAAGGGAAAATGATGAGACCCATAGCCATTCTAACATGATGAGAGGATTGGTTCCTTCCATTGTCAGATGTAAGGGCTGAGCCATTCTGTCATGGTGATAGGATTGGTTCCTTCCATGTCATATGTGAGTGTTGAGCCATTTTGATATGACTATAGGATTGGTTCCTACATGATCAAAAGTAAACGCTGAATGCCATTATGGGAATGGAGGCTCCTGGTCAGTTACTAGGTAGCTCAGTCTAGGACTGGGGACCATTCTAATAGGAATGTAGGATTGGTTCCTACATGATCAGATGTGAGTGCACACCCTTCTAACATTGGTTGTTATATGTAAGTGTAGATCCCTTTTTGCATGAAGGATCGGTTCCTTGCATGGTAGAATATAAGAGTTAAGCCTTTCTGACATTGGTTGCCAGATGTAAGTGCAGAGCCTTTTGGCATGGAGGATTGGTTCCTTGCATGGCCAAGTGTAAATGTTGGGCCTTTTCGATCATTGGTTGACGGATGTGAGTGCTGGGCCTTTCTGACAAGGTTGTAAGAGGTGTTCCCACATGATCAGATGTGAGTGCTGAGCGTTGCCTTTATGATATGATTATAGGATTGGTTCCTACATGATCAGATGTAAGTACTGGGTGGGCCATTCTGACTTAGGGTTAGATATAAGTGTTGGAAAATATCTACATAGAGGGTAGGACTACAACCAACATATAAAAGGGCTGGCTCTGTAGAAATTCCTGTGGCAAGAAGAATCATGAGATAGAACCCGTGAAGATTTAGTGTTGATGATATAGAAGAGATGATCCATATTGAGGGATGATCCAGATCTAGAGATGATGCTCTAGAGATGATCTATATTGAGGGATGATCCAGATCCAGTGATGATGATCCAGATCGAGTGATGATCTAGATCCAGGTGAAGATGAATTGCAAATGAAGGTGACTTGAATATAGAGATGACTTGAAGGTGAAGATGATGAAGACTTAATGATGATACAGATGATACAGAGAAGAATACTTGTGCTGATAAATTGTGTTGAGAGAATAACTTCCTAGTTAAGAGGGAGTGTTGATGTAATTGTAGCTTCGGAATGTATTCACTTGTATTTCTTATGTATTGTAACCTGATGTTTATTCTGGGATGTATTTGTAATGTACTTGAGTCATGTCATGCCCCGATGTTCCTATCGGGAAGTTTCTATAATGTAAACAAGTCATGTTAAGTCAAGGTGGTTAACTCTCCTATTGTCTAAGGGTTAAAGTCCTTGTAGTTTCATGGCACTAGGGTTATTAGAATCACCTAGTGAATTCAGCCCTAGTTGGGTTTAGTCAAGTCAAGAATTAGTATAAATAAAGAACTAGCCTCTCTATTTATCACACACTCACTCACACTCAGTTGTAGCACATAGCTGAGGAAGAGAAAGACACTAGGGCAAGGAAGAAAGAGGTTACTATTGTCGGGAGATCATCTTACTATTTTGGGTTTCACTTTGGTACTGATTCTATCTCTAAGGAAGTTGTGGGGTTTTCTCCATTTATGGTTTCCTCGAGGAAAAACACTGTGTTCATTGTCTGTTGTGCTTTATTGATGTGCTTGTTGTTCTCTTAGTTAAAGATCCTAATGATATGCTAGCTTAATGTTTTAAAATCTAACACACCTGTATATTTTCTTATCATTAATCAAAATAATAGATTACAATGCAATACATTGGCATAAAGAGCCATGCAATTTGAATCCAAGAGAGGCAATTCTAATTGGTTGCAGTGGCTTACTTTTCAGTTAACACCACTGAAAACATCAGTTAACCACTTAATATCAACATAACTGACTCTAATTGAATCGGAGGCAGTTTAGACTCAGTCTAACTGAATAGAACTCAATTGCTTGCCAACAAGTAGGCGAGGGCACCCATATGGTTTCAGTTAGCTGAGATGAACTGAACTAAGTCACCAAAAGTAGGTGGAGGTGCCTTTAATCATGCCAGTTAACTGCATTTAACCAAGAATAGGTGAAATCATGAGGAATGCACCTTTAGAACTTTAGTTTAAATGAAAGTTAGGTGAAAAACCCTCCAGTTACTTGAATGAGGTGCATATGTCAAGTAGATAAACCAATATTTTCTCCCTTATTGAAGGAGGAGGCTCAGTTAGTCTCCCTGATTGAAGGAGAAGACTCAGTTAGGCTCCCTGATTGAAGGAGAAAATTCAGTTTGATGACCCAATCACATGTTTTTGTCAAAACTTAGGATAAGTGGTAAATTAGGCCAAAATAAACCAAATAATGGTGTGTAGTTGGAAAAGGGCTCCAACAGCAACAACTATCTACTCAAGCTCCTTTTCAACACAAGGTATTCTAGTGAAAAGTTATGCCTTCCGAGCATCCTTTGGTATATATATTCATTATGGATTTTCCCATGGATGATCCTCTTAGGAAAAAAACGATTCTAGGTGTCACCACTGCTAGATCAGATCTCTACAACTGATTGATATCGATATCTCTCCTATTTGTATGAGTAGGTGAAGCTCAATTGGAAGAAAATGAATTTAGTTATCTTTATTTTCCTAAGAACCAAATATTTTTTTTATGAGTTTAAGAAGGGAAGAACAGAGGAGAATACCTCTTGAAGCATGGAACTTGGGGAAGATTCTTGAAACTTGAGCTTTACAAGTCTTTAGGCCTCCATTTTCAGTAGCTTACCATGCATCCTTACCTATAGCATGCATCTTTACATGTACTTCTACTAACAATAACTTGAAAACACTTGAAACTAACTACCAATTTTGAATTTGAAAATAACTTGGAAGGAAAAATTTAAATTCAAAAGGGGGGGAAAACTTAATTACTTCATATCTATTCAAAGGAGAATGATACTTGTAAAATTTTATTACAAATTCCATCCTTCTCCCTTTCTTTGATCCACTCCTCTACCATTCATGCCCTTGATTTTCGAAATATTTTGAAGTAGAAGAATTCCATCCTTTAATCCTTCATTAAAAATTCGATTTGATTTTTTTCCCTTTTGCATTGACCCAAATTCCTCCATTTATAAAATTGGGAATTCAAGAATCAAACTTCAATGTGGGATAATACATTTTCCCAAAATTTTTGTTTATTTCATAAAAACTGCACTTTCTATAGTTTTTCCAATCATTTGAATGTTTTTTCCATAATTTTAGGCACAATTAATGAATATGCCATGCATTTCTTTCCACTCTATGTTTGTGGAGACTGGGTTTCGACCTTTAAGTGAGAAATTCAATCTTTGGATTATACCTCTCTAGGTTACCTATGTATTCACTCATTTCTTCCATTGTGGAAGTAATAGTCAGATTAAGAGATCATGTCTTTGATTTGTACTTGATTTTTTCTTCATGTTGCGGGTAAATGGTAAATTGTGCTTTTGACATCAACTACTCAAGGGTATTGATTTGATTGTTAATCGATGCCCCCCTAAAGTGTGTGGTATGAAGCAATGCTAAGGGATGAAATATATTATCTCTTCAACTCTTATACTCTTTAGTTATCAAGGAAATATGGAAAGGGAGTATAATGATGTGTGCAAGAGTTGGAAAAGCACCTACAAGTCAAACAAGGAAATTTCCCAAATATACAATATATTCATGAGGTAGGTATACCCATTCTTACTAGTAAACAAGCATGGCCACGAATAATACATAGTGGATCCATGTCAAATGTAAATTTTCAAAAATGTACACATGCACTTTGATGAGTGAAATATATCTAGGTCGTCGTGATATTTTAACATGGAATTTTAACCTTGAGCAACTTGAGCGGTGCATCAAGGAGTGATACAACTATTTTTTCCCAAGACCTTCAATGAAAACCAATGATAGTACAAGTTTATATCATGTGAATAAATGAGTTGATGTTGAGAATAATAAAACACCATATGATTGTCATTCATTGATTTATACCGTTAAATAAATTCAAGGAGGCCCACTAATAATCATGTGTTAGAATAATCAAAACCCATTCCCATACGATATAAAATTTAATCATTTTATTTAATTTCCTAGGTCCTACACTAGCTAGTTGGAATCTACTTGATTCCTTGTGGTCAAAATTTCCAAAAATTCCTCCAGGAGAAATTTGGAAACATTCTAGATAAGATTATGAAAACCCATCAGACTTCCCAGTTTAGCAAGTGCATTCCTTCCTTATCCAGAGTTTCCTGCTTTTTTAGTAGTTTGAAGGCAAAAGGTAAGGCTAGTTTTAAGGCAAACTACCTTATTTTTGTCACAAATCACCCTCCTTATTTCCTCAAATAAAATAATTATTTAGTCAACTTTCCTTCACTTATCAGTTGTAAAAACTCATTTAGTCAATTCGTGAGCATCTTGACAGATTAGGAAAGTGTTTTATGCACCTATGGGGGATTTTGACTGGTTTAGTAAGCCTCTTTTTGTTCTAATTCGAATGGAATATTTATGAATTTGAATCCATGATGTAACTATATGTTTGGAAAACCTATTTTTATATAAGGTTGGCTAGTGTAAACTAATACAACAATAGTTTTTATTATACAATATATTTAGTATCCTTTTTTGAGTGTATATTGCACATTTTTCAAGAAATTTTGTGAGTTCAATTGATCTCAGGTTGGGATTAATTTCCACATGGTATTAGAGCCTTTGTAGCTCGATTGTTATCCTCTTCTATTTCTTTTTTAGGTTCGACATCACTAACTAGGAGTGCATTCTGTCTGTTCAAGGGTGCTATTGCTAAAGAATGGATTAATCTCACCATATCATCTTGACTCCATTAAACTAATTTGAATGGAAGGAAAAGATTGAGATTCTGATGAGGAGTAAAGGAATGTACACAGTGACCATGGCAACTGAGGTTGAGCCTAATGCAGTAGAAGAGAAGATCAAATGACATAATAGGAGAGATGAGGACTATGATCTCTTGTGTCTTATCATTTCCAGAGACCTTCTTTTCCATCTTGATGGATTGTCATCACCAGATGAAGTATGGGAAAAGATTCAAAATTTATTTGGGAATACAGATGAAATGATGGTTCATCAATTGGAGAATGAGCTAATTTCAATGAGTCCAGGCAGCTTTGAATCCTTGCAAGTTTACTTATCCAAATTCAAAACACTAGTTTTGCAGTTGAAACAGTGTGGTATAGATAAGAAAGATGAACAACTAGTATTGTACATCCTTTTGAAAATTGTCCCTGACTGCTTAGTATTTATGTTGACCTTCCATGCCACCAAGTTGACAGTTTGAACCTGGAAGATGCCTTCACTGGAAGATTTCATGGAATCCTTGACTCATGAGCAAGACAAATTGGCCATGATGGGAACCATCAAACTTTCCAAGGATCAATATTTAGTTGATGGATATTCCAAAGGAAAGAAGAAGGCTAATAAGCTTCCAAATTAGAAGGTATACAAGTTCAAGTCTCATGAGTAGTCCTCAAACTCTAAGAAGAACAATTCCCAGAGAAAGAAAGGTAAAGGTGAAATGAGAAAGTGTGCATACTATTGTAAGGGATTTCATCCTGAGAGCTCTTGCATGAAGAAGCAAATCGATATGTTGACTCAACTCCTGGAAAAATACAACATCTCACATCCTGAAGGTGTAAAGAAGAAGGAAGGAGGACCAAGTTTCAAAGACAAGGAGAGAATTCATTCCCTGGTTGCAAGAAATGTAGGATCTCCTTCCTCTATCATTGATTTTGGAGCTTCAAAGCACATGATTTCAACAAGGGAGGCCTTCTCCTCTCTTGATGATTCAAAATTTCCAATGATTTTGTTGGGAGACAACTCATAAACTTAAAGTACGGGTAAGGGTAGCATAGATTTTGACCATGGTTCCTTCAATAATATCTTGTATGTCCCAGGTCTTGCTCGTAATATCTTGTCAGTCTACCAGATGACCCACACTGATTCTCCTAAGAAGGTTGTCTTTACTCTCAATGATGTTGAAATATCTGATATTGCGAATGGTAGAGTCATTGCTAATAGTTTTGTGGATCACAGTTCGAAAGTGTACAAGTTCTCACACTTCACGCCTTTCTCCAACCCCTCTTAACTCCTCATTCATGCTAATGAATCCAACAATATTTGGCATGAGAGTTTTTTCCATCTAAATTACAAATACCTTTCATATTTGTGTGATAAAGATATGGTCATAGGTATTCTCAAGGTAAAGGTTTCCAAAGGAGTCTATCTAGGAAAACACCTAGAGCATAAGTATGAGAGAGTCAGTCATGAGAGAACCTCTACACCTCTTGAGCTCATCCCAAGTGACATTGGTGGTCCTTTCCCTCATATGTACATGATTCAATACAAGTATGTCATAACGTTCATATATAAATTTTTCATATATTGTTGGGTTTACATCCTCAAACTCAAGTCTGAAGTTTTTTACCTCTTCAAGGTTTTTAAAGCCTTGGTTGAGAACCATTGTTGGAGGAAAATCAAGATTCTAAAATATGAAAATGGTGGTGAGTATATCAAGTATGATTTCATTCAATATTTTGAAGATGCAGGTATCCATGTAGCACTCTATACCTTACACACCTCATAAGAATGGTGTTGATGAGAGGAAGAATAGATCTCTCAAGGATATGGCTACTTGTATGATGGAGTTTAAGACTTTGCCACCAAATTTTTGGGTTGAAGATATAAAATTTTCATCCTACATTCAGAATAGGGTGCCTCACAAATAACTTTATGGAATCAATCCTTTCGAATATTGGAGTGGATACAAGCCTGATGTGTCTCATTTTAGTATTTTTGGCTCAAGGGCATGGACTAGAACTCTATAACACCCTGGTTTTGACCCTATGGTATTTTGATTGTACATGATGTAAATATTGTATGGAATCATGGAAAGGAGCTCAAGGCTAGGTCCCCACCATTGATTGATGTTTTGTGTATAGGTGATCATGGTTGATGCCCACGGTTTATGGTGCCAAGTCAAGCACAATATATATATTTGTGAATATCACGTAAAATGTAAAATAATAAAAATACCACAACTAGCTATGCGCCGTAATGTTAAAGAGATGGGGGCACGATTTCACAAGGAATAGGGAGGGGGAATTATTCAGACCTTGATCCATTGGGGAAAATCCATGTGTTAAAAGAAAGCACCCAAAAATGTATTCCCATTCCCTCATGCATTCACGTTCCATCTTCCCTCACGTTTTGGGGGAGTTGCGAGACGTTTTTAATCATTCTGTTCATTCACTGTGTGGGGGAAGAGGGGGGGATATGCTCATCATCATGGTTCATATAAAACTACAAGAAGAACCATGTATTTTACATATGTTGTTTGTTATGAACCGTTTACCCTTATCCAACAGACGTGAACCTCACGGGATGAGTGATTTGTTGTTTTGCTGAGTGATTGGGCGATAGAGATCACTCGATTTTATGAAAGAGTGATCCTCCAAGATTTCCTCAGTGTCATCGAGCATCCATTCATAATTATAAATGGTGGTATAATTTACCTAAGTCATGGAATGTGCTTTTGCAGTGGTATCCTCTATTACAGACTGAGTGGAGCCTGTTTACCATGTTTTACCTTGTGATTGTTGTGAGGTGCACCCTAGTTTAAGTCTTATTTGTATGCAAGACTTAGGGGTGGAAGAGAAGATTAATGGGATTGTTAACATAGTGCAGACAGGAACCTCATGAAAATATAAGAGTGGCTGGTAAATCCCCAATGCACGGCCTTGAAGAGCACTGGAAGGGAAGGCAAAGCCCGAGGGACTGTGGAGCAGAGAAGGGGATGATTCCTTGTGTTGGGGTGTAGTTATTATGGATACCAGGCAAGATATATATTGTGTAGTTGTCCCTAGATATTGAATGAAACACTAGCTTATAATTTCTACCTTTCCACCGCCTTAGCACCCTATTAACCCAAGGGATATTGGCTTGGATGGTAGTCTGTTAACCCAATTGGATCTTGGCTTGCCTGTGTCTTATTGTGCACTTGGTGTTGTGTGTAATCCTTGGCTGGAAAACCTGATAAACCCAACTGTGTTGGCTTAGCTAAGTTTTTGTTGTATCCTTAGCTATGTGTGAGTCTGCTAGTGTTCCCTTATTCCTTGTGGAAATCATGCCCAGCTCGAGGGTGGCAGTGTTGCTGAGAGATTGATGAGAACACTCGCCTATGGTTGGGTGGAATGTTGAAGAGACATAGTTGGTTGTGGGATGAGATTATTTCAAAGATAAGTATCTTTGTGTTAATCTCTGCATTTGCATTTGCTTCATGAAATATAATGAACATGCCTAATGTGTTGAATAGATGAATTGCTTCCATTGTATAATTGCAATTGTATGCATCTGGGTATGTTTATTTTCAATGCATTTTAAATTACGTTATGGGGCTTAGGTTTCTAGATTGGTGATGGCATGAATGATCAAATATGTCCAAGACTTCTGTTAACAGGTTGAATTTTCTTCCGCAACTCTCCTTTCCACAACTTGCGGGATGCGAGATGCAGAAACATTTTTCTGTAAATTTTGTTCCCCACAGATTTCCTTCTGCAACTCTCCTTTATGCAACTTGCAGGATGCAGGATGCAGGATGACAATATCTATTTTTGCAATGAACTATATCCACAATGGTCTATTACACATGCGGGATGCGGGATGTGGGATCGCAATTTCCCCACAGATATCCTTCCACAAATATCCATTCCACAATGGTCTATTCTGCATGTGTGATGTAGGATCATAATTTCTAGATTTCCCCAATTTCGCAAACTCAATTTTTTTGCATCATTGATTCTTGCGAGTTGATTCTCAATCGTTGATATGTTTCCAGATGCGGAACAAATGGTGATCGTCAATTTCTGTCGCGATCTTTCTACACCGTTCGATCTCCTTTGATATTTTTATTTATAGATCGTTGAATGGATCACCAACAGGATCAATTTCTCTGCTATTGAGAAGTTGGAAAATTTATACACAGACTTGAATAGATTGAACTGCAATATGGATGCTCATTCATCAAATGTGTGGAACTATGGTCGTTGTTGGGGTGTGCTCTACTATCTTAAATACACCTAATATATAATTATCGACCGGGATTGGTAGGCTTAGAGTTGATATAAAATATATGCAAAGGTAAAAAGGCTCCTAGGGTTTCGTGGAGATATTTTAATAAACAAAATATTGAAAGATCTTTCAAAATGAAAAACCGAGTCAAACTCCTAAGACTATCTGAATAATCAGACTAGACTCGAGTATCGAATTTTAAATAGCTACTAAAAGAAAGATATAAACAATAATACTTATAACTTCAAACACTAACTCATACATAAAAGGAATAATAACAACTGAACTGACAAATAACCAACTAACTACTCCTTAGGCGGAAGGCTGGGGTAAAAAGACAACTTATCTTACAAAAAATAGAAAATTGAAAAAGCAAGTAGAAAACTTAATAAAGATAATAAACAGAAGCAAGTAGAAAACTTAATAAAAATATTTAAACTCTATTCTTCAATAAATACATTACCAAAAACAAGAATGATTCCTATGATTACAAATAATCTAACTTCCTCTTAAAAATAATACATCTAACCCTAAACTCTATATGAAAACAAAGATAACCATGACGTAAAACAACAGTAAAACGAAACTAGTGTTTAATATTCAAGAAATAAGAACAACTTAATCCATATTTAATTTAAAGTGAAAAGAAAATAAAAGAAGAATAATAAAACCTTAATCAATAACCTAAAACAATCAAACTTTAATTGTAATGCTTAAATAAAACTACCAACTACAAACATAATCCAAATATTGACAAAACAAAACTAGAAACAATCTTAAAATACATAAAAAAACACTAAAAACAGAACCAAGGGTTAAATGACAAACTGAACCGTAGGTCCGTAACGGGTGGCTAAATGGCAGACTGGATAGATGGTCCGAATGGCAATCCGTATAGTTGAAAATGGTAAAAACTAACCTAAATGAACTAATTCTTCAGTTGAAGTTATGCAAAACTAAACCTAATGCATGAAATCAATAAACAAACCTATTTAATCAACAAATTAACTTCAAACTAACTCTTAAACAAAAAGAAAGCATTGCATATTAAACTAATTAGTAAGCTAGAAATTAATTTAAATAGACTAGAAATTAACTTGAGCAATTTCATGGCAGGAAATAAATAAACAGAACTAAATCTAAATGAAAGAAAACTATTTCATATAAGCAAATTCATATCAGGAAATAAATAAACAAGACTGAATTCAAATGGAAGCAAACTATTTTATATGTTTGGAAATAAAGAATGAAAGCAAATATATGACGCATCTACTTGTTTATCTGCTGAAATAAAACTAAGGTAATGCAATATAGGAAATAAAATAGCATTTACTATTATCTAAAGAAAACAAACTAGAAATTAAACTAGACTAGCTAAAACAAAAAAGAAAGAGTTGAATTAAACAAAGTAATGAACCTCTGGTTGATGAGGGGCCCTCTTAATAATCAGGGGTGATGTCTGCTAACTCCTACTCAAACGCAATCCTCAACAACAATGCATACAGCTCCTTATTCAAATTCAGAAACAAATATACAATGACTATGAACTGCTTAACAAAATACTTCTCTAACTCTCTTGACTAACTCTGCTTTGTATTCAGAGACTGATATATATAGTTTACATGAGAGATGAGCAAGTCGACCCTCAAAGGTTGACTGCTCTCTAATTTTAGTCAATCTTTAAAGGCACATGATTGATTTCAGCAACCAACGCATGGACGTCTTCCTTCTTTAGCGCGAGTGTGACCTCTATAGCGTGAACTTCCTCCTTTCACATGGGTAGATATTATTTAGAGTGGCGTCAATCCCTTCCTTAGTGTGGTTGATGGGATAGTGCTAAGCGCAAGCTTGTACACAGTAGCAGGTTTCTAGAACGCAGGTCCCTCATCAGCACGAGCATGTAGACTGGTGGTGTTATGGAGAGTGAGGGCGATGACACAATCAATCTTCTAGAACGAAGGTCATTCTATCCCTTTGGATTGTGTGGATAATGAGTAGCTAGGTGGCAAGCGGAGGAGATTGCAAGATGGAGTGCTATCCAGAACATGACTTTATTACCCAAATGCGTGGATGATCAATGTGGTTGTAGGATGTTTCATGTTTAAATGCCCAAAACCAGTTATGGACAGCGCACAGGATGATGGGTGAGCTGAATGGTGAGCTGAACAAAACACTGATCCATGAGCTAGGTATATTGTGCGTCGATCTAGGGAAAAAATGGCAAACCACCAGCAAACTTTAGACGGTGGTTGGATGATGAGCTAAACGCCAAGATGGATCGTGAGTTGGACATATTGTGCAAAAGGTAGGATGAACGTGTTTTGGTGTTAATTTTCCCAAACAAACTATAAAATTTGCAAACGAATATACATTTCAAATTATACATTAAATATGCTTTAGATAATATAATTTTAAGTTAATAAAATCATAAAAATGATATTAATAACCAAAGTTGTAATAACATCAAATTTGTTCTTACCTTGTGCTGACATAACGATTTGCATGACATAAAATATACTAAAGATAATAAAATATGCGTTTAAATGTGTTATTTAATTTCCAAAAATGATAATAAAATGAGGCTCAACATTCCCCCAAGCCAAAGAAATTCCAGGTCCCACTGAGCAAAAAGAAAATGATTAAGGAAGAAGACAAAGTTACACTAGTAACTGCCTTCTACTTGGCGAATGAAGGGAATAATTTAAACTTTAATCTTATAAAATAATATTTATTTTATGTCAAAATAGAAAAAAAAATAAAAAATGATGGAATAGTAAAAGATTTGGATTTCTTAGGAGATCATGCTATTATAGAAAAATTCAAGATGTGTGTCATTTAACAAGCATATGCGTTTATGAATAAATTTATAAAGTTTATAATTAGTTCAAACATTTCCAAAGTAATACTTTGGACAACTTGAACATATATCACAAATGCATAAATAACATTCTTATTTAACAAGAAAAATAGTTTTCATGTGTATTTAAATAAAAATATGCTAAGAGTAAAATGATAACAAAAGAAATTTTAAGGTCAAAGCATCCATACGAAAATAAAACTATGTTAAAAACAAAATTTGGTTGACAAATTTTAATCATTCATGCTATAATACCACAATATCTCATCATCTAAACCATTATTCAGATCCTTTGTAAAGTCTTCCATCAAATCCTTCATATTAATTGATTGTTTTTTTTGTTTGTAAAAACATGCTTCATGGTATAACCTAAAAACACTTTAACACTTGTCACAGATAATAAATTTTGCCATAAAAAGATAAAAGTAGACAAATATTTTGTTCCAAGTCTTCCTAATCCTCCCCCAAACAAAATATATGGCACGTTCTCATGCAAAGGAGAATAATAGTTTATTTCAGATAATAAAAAGTGCGAGTATGCCATTATTGTTTTATAAAGAAAAAAAAATTTGACTAGTAAAGGAAAGTGATTCAGATATGTATATTTATAAAAAATAATAGTGCTTAGAAAGACCATATAAAGAGACAATAATATAATTCAAAGAATGCCATAGGAAAATCTAGGCATCTATGCCTCATTGTAAAGTTATATTGTCATCATAAAATATTTTGAGTTTACCCCAGAGTGTGTGAGAGATGTAACTATGAGTCCCATTTCTAGGATAATAACATCCTAGGTATTGATTGAATTAGATGGCTAGGTCCAAGCCCAACTTACAACGATTCTCAAATGACAGTAAAGATAATGGGCCTTAACATTTTATGTTTATATATATATTTTTTTGAAAATTTTCCTGTATATGATCATTATTTTATGAATCATGTGCATAGTAGTGCATTAACTAGACTTCTTTACCCAATATTTCCCCACTGCTAGTAAGCCTTTTGAGTACCCTAGCAGGTTTATCTTGGTACCATGCAAGTATAGTCTCACTGCCAGCGAGCCTGTTCAGTACCCCAGTGGGTTTACTTGCATTTATTGAGCTTCCTGGTTTTAAATTGTTACGTAGCATTGACCCACTACCAGTAGGCCTATTCAGTACCCTGACGGGTTTGCATTGTATAATGATATTAAATATATGGAAGCCGATTGGTACTAGAGCGTGTTAAGCCCTGCTAAAACACATAATTCAATTTTATAGAATAAACTTACAAATAGCTTTTCATACTGGCCTTAATCACAAATCACATCAAAAGAGAATAACTTAAAGCTATTCTTTGACCTTAGAATCCATCTTTTTCAGAAGAGATAAGTAATGTTCCCCACAGGTAAAAATTCCACCTACTCTAGAGTTATCACAAAGAGAAATTTGAGAGACAAGTTTTGATAACAAGTATAGGATGAACTAGTAATCCATGGGCACAAGATGAATGATAATGAATATAGGTCTTATCAAGCATTGTTCGAAATAACAAATCAGAAATATACATGCCCGAATCAAAATATTAGAAACTATTTGAATCATAAAAGGAGCGGTTAAGAATGATATGCAAGGAGTTATCCTTAATTGTCACTAAAAACTGCAAGTTAAGAAAAGTTAAGATGCCTTATGAGCATAATTACCTTTTCCAGATAATACTTCATGAGCTTCTTATAGAGATAAAGTATCCATGATCAAACTGCAAAACCAATTGTTAGATGATTCAATTTATTCACAAAAACATAGAAAGCAAAAGAGTCACATGTAATTTAATTGATCAAAAGTGACTCTTATTTATTTATAGAAGCAAAACCATATCTACATATATACAAGTGATGATAACCCAAAATGATTTCATGGATCAGGAGGAGGAGGAATAACTTCCTCTTCAATCAATTCCATTTCTCTGTGCTGTAAAACATTCTGTACAAAATCCTGTCTAGATATTGGTTGGTGGTAAAGCCTAAGTCTATGTCCATTCACTATAAAGGAAACTTCTGAGCTGTCAATTATTTTAATTTTTATTGCTCCATTGTCAAAAGATGTAACAACTTCATAAGGGCCCAACCAACGGGTAGTTAATTTTCCTTTAAAGTTTTTAAACTATGAATCGAATAGTAATGCCCAATCTCCGGCATTAAATTGCTTTTTCTTGATAAATTTATCATGCCATTGCTTCCATTGATTCTGTATGAGCATGGTTCTTTGGAGCGCATCCTGTCTAATTTCATCTAATTCATTAATCTGTAGGATTCATTGTTTTTGTGCTTCATCCAAATCCATACCTAACTGTGCTGCCATACAAAAGGTTTTAACTTGAAATTCAATAGGTAAAAGGACTTGTTCTCCATATACTAACTCATAGGGGGTATGTTTGGTAGTATTTCTCCACGTTATCCTATAGGCCCATAAAGCCTCTAGAAGTCTATCTGCGCAATCCTTATGATGTAAGTGAATGGTCTTGGTTAAAATAGCTTCTATTAAATTATTGGTTGATTCTATCTGCCCATTAGCCTGAGCATGGTAAGGTGAATACTTGCAATGTTGGATACCATACTTCGTAGTGAGCTCTTGCATTAATTTGGAAGTGAATTGAGCACCTTGGTCTATGACAATTTCTTTGGGTACACCAAATCAGGTAAAGATTTCTTCATATATGAATTCTACTATAGATTTGTTTATAACCCTAAACAAAGCTTTAGCTTCTACCCATTTGGTAACATAATCTATGCAAACCAAGATATATTTCTTTTTACGAGACATGGGAGAGATTGGTCCTACAAAATCAAGAGCCCATTTTTCAAAAGGCTCAATCATGACCTGAGGTTGTAAAGGATTTTGGTCTGATTTCGTGGGTCTACCCATTCTTCGACAACTATCACATCCTTTAACGTACTTGGCAGTATCCTTAAAATGCTTGCCTAGTAATAACTAGAGTGCAGTACTTTGTATGTTGTCCATTTATCAGAAAAGTGTCCTCCACATGGTTCATCATGGCATGCTCAAAGGATGTTTGTCATTTCATCCTCCCACACAGATCTTCTAATAATAATATCTGGGCCAGTGCGAAAGAGGTCATTATATACCCAAGAATAGTTAGAGCCTTTTACTATTATGTGGCATTTCTCGTATGGAGCCAAATGGTGTGGTACTTTTCTAGTCGCTAGATAGTTTCTAATATCAGCAAACCAAGGGGTTTGAATAGATACAACAAATAGATGTTCGTCAGGAAAAGTATCATCAATAGGTTTAATATCACTATCGTGTTGTATATGAGAAAGAAAATGTGCTAAAAAGTTTTATTTACCAGGTCGATCAATGACGGTAATATTAAATTCTTGTAATAGGAGAAGCCACCGTGTAACTCTACCATTGGTGATTGGTTTATTCATTAAGAATATAATGGCATAGTGATCTGTGTGCAAAAAAACTTCGTACCTTATAATATAATGGAAAAATTTATTAATAGAATAGACTACTGCCAAAAATTATTTTTCAGTAACGGTATAGTTTAGTTCGGCAGGAGAAATATTTTTGCTGATAAAATAAATGGCATAAGGTAATTGTCCTTCTTTTTGGCCTAGGACTCCTCCTATGGCCGTATTGGAAGAATAAGTAGATACATGAAAGGGGAGGATCTAGTCAGGGCCCCTAAGTATTGGTGCTACTGATATTTTAGCTTTTAAAATCTCAAAAGAATTTTGACAAGATTCTGTCCATTGGAATTCTACATCTTTTATGCAATTTAAACATTGGTGCAGCTATCTTTGTAAATTTTTCGATAAAAAGATGATAATAGCCTGTATGACCTAGAAATATTCTCACCTCCTTTTGGGTTTTTGGAGAGGGAAGGCCAACTATTACTTCGATCTTAGTAGGGTCTACCTTAATTCCTTGAGAAGAAATATGGTGTCCTAAAACTATACCTTCTATCAGTAACGTTTTACACTTTTCATGACTAAGAGCTAAGTTTGTCTCTTGACATCGGATCAAAACATTCTCGAGGTTTTCAAGAGATTCTTGGAAAGTATTACCATAGGCTGTAAAATCATCCATATATACCTCAACGCAGTCATGTATAAGATCGGAAAAGATACCTAAGATTGCTCGTTGAAAAGTAGTGGGTGCATTACATAAGCCAAATGGAAAAAATCGATAAGCAAATGTCCCCCACGGACATGTAAAAGTGGTCTTATCTTGATCTTCAGGTGCTATTAGAATATGATTATATCCACTATATCCGTTAAGAAAGGAGATATACTGCTTACCTGACAAGGTATCTAATACTTGGTCAATAAAGGGAAAAGGAAAGTAGTCTTTAAGAGTGGATTTGTTAAGTTCCCTAAAATCAACACAAATATGCCATTTCCTGTAACTTTGTTTTGAACTACCACTAGAGGAGACACTCATTTTCTATTAGAAATAGGATAGATGAAACCGGCGGTAAGAAGTTTTTGTAATTCTTCTTTTACTATATCTTTCAAAGCAGGATTCATCCTCCTCTAAGGGTGTCTTACAGGTGGTATATTTGGATCCATATAAATGTGGTGAATACACGTGTTAGGGTGTATACCCTTCATATCAGTGTATTCCCATGTGAATACTCTGGCTTGTTTTTTAAGAACCTTAAGTAGTTGAGCTTGTTGATCTTCACTTAACCCTGCATTTATGTGCAAAATATTTTGAGGGCCGACTTCACAAGGTATGGTGAAAGGTACCATATGCTCTTTGATTGTGAAGACACAAGGCATTTCTTTAAACATTGAGAGAGCCATAGTTTCCTGAAAATCATCTACAAAGATTTGATTAAATTTATAAAACGACCGAGGAAAATCTATACTAGTGGTGGGGGAAATAAACTGATTCAATACATTCTTAGTAGTCTGCTCCTGGAATGCCAATGAGAAAGTACTAGGAAAGGAAAGGTCATCAAAATATTTGTCCTCAAAGGAACAATTTAACCACCATGAATTTTCAGTTACTGGTTGTGTTATCACTCTAGGAAACTCCTCTAGGTTGTAGCTCAAGGATTCCTGGTAACTTACAATGTTTTGGGGTTTTCTGATATGGATCAAGTCAGTTGACCTATATAACCTATCCACTCTCAATGCATGCATAAAACTCACTCATTTAAAAGGATTGTAGTTGTAATCACTCAAAAGTTTGACAATAAGGTGCAGGGATGGAGAACTCACCAGGCTGGCAAACTTACATACAAAACACATGCATATAAATGGCTAAATCCTGATGATGATGGTATTTATAAATCAAATCGCACTAACAAACCAATAGGATAACAGCTATCAGCTTTTTAATCAATTTGAAAATGACCTAAATACACATTCAGGCATAAATACAGTAAAGAAAGAGATGATGGCTGAATAGATCATAACAAAAGAGCTTATATCATGAATACGTAAAATGAGAAGCATGGAAGCGTTATAGGCTTATAAATCCCTGAAGTTGAACCTTTATTATAAAATCGATCTTGGGCTTTATAGCCTTCTACAAAAATGACAGATCCTAAAACCTCGACCTCTTTTCACAAAAATACTGAGAAGTGATAGTTTTTTCAGATTAGGGTTTCAAACCCTAGATAACTATTTGTCTAACTATGACAAAGATATAGTTCACCGAGTGAACATTAAATAACTGAAGTAGTCGCTAGTGATCACTGCTGCTAGTTCACTATAAATTTTCCTCCAAAAGCCAGTTTTTTTGGTGGTTAACTGACATGATCTTTCTTGCTTTATCTGCCAGAATTTTCTACCCTGCCGTTGCGGTTGGCGATCGGAAGCTCTAACCTCTAATTCATCAAAAACTCAAGACTGAATGCTGCCATAGTGTCGGCAATTCAAATGATTAATCTTCTCAGCATTAGCGATCGGAACCCCAAGACTAAACGTATCGGTGCTTTAAACCACTAGCTTATTGATGATTGGAATCTCAACCTACTAATGATCAGAGCTTTACGCTTGAACGCTACCACATTGTCAGCACTTTAAACCACTTAGCTTCATGGTCGGTGATCGGAGGCTCTAGCTACTAAGGATCAAGGATTTGCATCTAAATTCCACTACAGTGTCGGCGTCTCACATCACTAATGACTAATCTTCTTAGCATCGATGATCGGAACCCCAAGACTAAACGTATCGGCACTTTCAATCACTATCTTGTTACCGATTGGAAGCTGTAATCACTAATGCATTGGAACCTCAAGACTGAACGCTACTACAATGTTGGCTCTTTAAACCACTCACTAGTACAAAATGAGGAATTAGCTACTAGGTGACTAAAATTTCTAGTCACCATAGGTTTTCCAAGTGATTTACTACTAAATATGAGCAATTTTGATTGACCCAACTATAAAAGACTAAAATTAACGACTAATTTAGTCACCAATTAACAAATATGACTAGATAATAAGTGACAGAGTTAAAAATGACTAAAATAAATGACTAATTTAGTCACGGCATAAAAAATGACTAGCCAGAAGAATATGAATTAGTCATTTATGTTAGTCATTTTTAATTGTGTCATGGAAAATTGCAAATCTGGCAATGAAGTGTAATTTTTGTAAGTTGTCTACCTATTAGTAATATTAGTGCCATGCACCTTTATCTTCAGAGATCCAACAAAGCAATTGCATGAATTTTCTCTTGACCATCTTTATCCCTGCTGCATCATTGAAACAAACTCGATTAAGCATGTTCCAAAGGAAAATTATCTTCCTATGTCAATTATGAATTAGGTACTAGAACTAGTACCGTATCGTTCCCTAGATAGAAGAATCAAAGCCCTACATCCCCTCGAGAACAGGTCATTCGAATGCACCTCCTCCACGTAGACTTATCAAATGCATCCAATGCATGGCCAAAAAAACACGTCAACTTCGTATTTCTAGGCTGAAGGTATCGTTCGACCCTCGCTCCCCTGTTTTTGCACTTGATACCCTATTTTTGTAGACAATAAGTCGGTTCAGGATCTTGTAGTGACCATCTGGAGCGCTTCAAAGGTATGGTTCTTGCTGCTCTGATTGTGTTCATCACTCCAATCAATAACCAATTGTTATGGTTTTTTACAAGTCTCAATGCTGCTGAAGTTATTGCTTCTAGTATTTTACATTTGCAATTATCACCATCTCCAACCTATGTGCTCATAACCATACACTACTACATTTCGATCCAAAATCTGACAGAAAAATCCGATAGCGCGTGGATTTTTATTTTTAAACTCACCAAAAATCACAAGGATAAATTTTTTTTTTTAAATGTGGCCACAAGTGTCGCTTAAGCGACAGCTAGTCTCATAAGCATCGCTTAAGCGACGTCTAGCCTCATAAGCGTCGCTTAAGAGACGACACCTCATATTGGTCATTTATTTAAATAAATACACTTAATTGGTTTAGTTTTCACTCTACTGGAAATCTCCATAACTAAATTGTTTTTAGGCATGTTACCCAAGACAACAATGCCATTAGTGTTATATATGTGGTTGCTTATGAAATTGTTATTGATATTGTGATTGTAAATCACTACAAAGGTTCTTATTGTAAATGAGGTGCATTGTTTTAATTATGGTCTTTAATAGGAACTTGGTCATGACACCTACCAAAC
>LPNX010195061.1:252407-309472 GCA_001517045.1 Pseudotsuga menziesii | reverse complement strand
ATAATAACAAATAAATACCAACATGATGCATATTATTGCACATATGATACAAATAGTTCACAACCTATGAGATAGTTCACAACCTATGACAGAATGGTTCGAACTTGGTTTTGTTTACTCCATTCATATAAATACAAACATGGTGAAAATAATATGGGTAGGATTGGAGCAGGCTTCCCAATACGTTAACAATTGCAATTATATTTTGTGCTATGGGAGTGGTAACTATAGCGCTCTACCCACCAAGCGCTCTCATCCCTTGGATCCAAATCGATGGTGGAAATCTATTATTTCTTTTAGACTTGCACCCTGGCGGGACTAAGGAGGGGTATACAGACAGGTATGTCTTCGAGTTAAACTACCCACATCAACACTGGCTAAGAGGAAGGAGATGCAAGTTACCAACAGACAAGATATAAGATGTACCTACTCAATCCAGACCCCGTTCAATCCATAACCGAGAGATAACCCCCGGACGGGATGCGTTGTTAACCATGGATGGATGCTATGTGTATGTAGTTAATGGATGGCTTATGTAAAGAGCTTATATGAGTTGTTACTGGCTTAAGTGAGTGGCTTCTGTTAACGGATCCTTATGGTAATGAAAATAGTGAAAGTTCATATTTTAAACAAAAAATAGAAAATCTATTTGGGATTTTTGTTGTGGAAAAGACGCAAGTCGTGGGTTTATCCTAGCATTCATGCAACCCTATCACCATACCCATCTGTATTCTCTGTCAATAATCTATGGGCATATCCCTGTAGCCATAGCCATGTGCGTTATCTTTGCATGCTTGGGAGGCCAATCCATCTACTTTTTTCTTGTATACTGAGACAGCAACGATGTATACCTTTCTATGGGTTCACCAAATCGATTTGTGGAAGGAAGAGAAGCCCCAATACTATTTTGGGCTCGGCCCTCATTGTTATCTATTGGGTTTGACAGGGTTGCATTAAAAAATGTTTATTTGGCTGAAGCATAGCAACTCCATTGACAAGGGAAAAAATTACACAACTCAACACAGTGGTCAATAGGTAATTCTTCATCTCGTGAGCAATAGGAGAGGGGCGAAGAGGATAAGGCCGCAGGGGACAGAGCTCGCAGAGGAGAGGGCGACAAAAGAGGGTTTGCAAAGGAGGAGGGTTTGCAGAGGTCTCACTGGGGCTGACAGAATGCCCCAAATCGATGAGTAATCTATGTTTGCTTAAACAATTTTGATTTCAAATTTAAAAAAAAAAAACAAGTTCTTTATGCAGAAGAATTCTTTATTTAGCATGGATTTATATTGGTATGGAAAAGTTGAAAAGACTGTGTTCATAATATAGTTTAAAATATGAACTTCTCTTCCCTTGAATTTCCATTTCACTCTCTATTTGAGGTGAGGGTCATTGCTGTTGCATTGCATTGCAGTTGGGCTAATGTTATCTTGGGATAGGTCATATTGCATAGGGCTAATGTTATCTTGGGACAGGTCATAAATCTTCACAAACTTGTTTTTCACCACTTTTGGCATCATTGTTGTCATTTTGTTCCTGTAGTTTTTACACTAACATAAATAATAGGTTTACTATTCTGTTGAGAGTGTGTTTTGAATCAGAGGAAACAAGCACAATGATTATCTCTTGTGTGCATATTGCATACCAATAGAGGAAATTGCCATGTTTTGTTCAGGTTAACTGCAATGAGAGATTGCATCTATTTGCATTTTTCGATTATGTGCTTTTATATGTTGGCATGCATAGGTTTTACCGGTGCTGGGATGGGGTTCTATGTAGGAGAGGATAGAAATATATGCCCGTAAATGTTTTGGACACTTGTGCAGGTTGCGTGAGAGATAGTTCTTTATTCTCTTATGCAAGGAATGGATATAAGAGCATACTTTTTATAGATTTGGAATGTTTGCATTTGCACAACTGTGCACACAAATTGGGGGGCAAAAGGTCCTTGATAAGTATCTTTGTGTGTATCCTGTTAATTTTGATATTTTCTAGTATCTTTGTGTGTATCCTGTTAATTTTGATATTTTCTTGCTTTGCTTTGTTTGCAGACTTATCCGTTGTTACTTCGGGTTTTTACCAAGGTATGTGAAAATTACTTTATTTTAAGCATTTATTGGATAAATAAGGTTGTGGATATCCTTCAAATCACATGGTGCTCAATCTGCTTGTGAAATATTCAATTCAGTCCTCAGACAAAATTGGAATAAAATATTGCAAATACTTCTTCTATGCACATTATGTGTGTATCCTAAATTCCTAATGCAGTGCAGGTTATATACATTCAAGATTCCTTTCTATATTTTAGCCTTTGGCCTACATATATGTGAGAGTGATACAAAATTAAAAAATATTAGATTCAGAAAGTACAAATGAGATGTTTGTTTTTCTTCAAGATTTTTTTGTTAGAAGCTCTAAGAAACACCGCCCCGAGGTCAGGAGCTACACTGCATGATAAGAAATTCCTTCAACTTAGGTGCTAGGTCGAAGGGGTATCTATTCTACCATATTTCCCTAGTACTTGCAATTGTCCTCATCCCTTTTTGTCATGCCATTTGGATCGGGGGGAGGGTTGGCGGGGAAAACTACAGGAGAAGTGAAACCCTGGTGGACAGCTCAATACACCATCAACCTCACTAGTGAATCAATGCCCTCTTGAATTTCTTCAGGGTTTTCAATGAAAGTTTGATTTTGAATGCATAAAATAAATTTTTTTTCAATACAAGGAGTTAATATTTCACCAACTTTTTGTTCATAGTAATTCTTGTACCCATGAGATAACTGTATTTGTTACTCAAACCAGAAATACTTTTTACTGAGGTTCTGGTATGCTTTATGATTTTTGGTCTCTGTTAAAACTTGGAAAGGTAGTGGCTAGAATGATATCATCTCTGGATGCAAATTTTTTATGTATATCCATTTCTTTGAGTACTTGCCATAGTGCAATATTAATAGCACTGGTCTATATTTTCTAGTTTTCATAACCATGTTTCTCTATTGGGGTTTTTGCAGTTTGGAAGTCATCATACTGCAGAGGAATTTGCAGTTAGAGGAAAGGAGCCAAAAGACGAGGTGCAAATTTACACTTGGAGGGATGCTACACTTCGAGAGCTAACAGACCTGGTATGAAGGAATTAATTCATTCTCACTTTTACTGCAGGAGCTTTGCTATTTTCATACAAGTGTTTGTCACATTAATTAAATGAGTTCTAATATAGATGGTCTTGACTTTTAAGTAACCAGGCATGAGCTTTGGAGTTGTCTTTTCTTAGCATTTGTATTCATAGTTATCGATATGGGTTGGTTTGTGTGAGGTTCCAGTGTCCTTGGGCGAGATATCATTGTTAGGGATTCCAATCGTTTCCATCGTTTCTTGGATGGACAGTGTTCTTGTGGGGATTATTGGTGAAGCTAATGGTTGAAAATTACTAGCACGAGCTGATAAGGAAACTACATTGTACATTTTTGAATTGGCCTTCTAACATGATCAAATACCAGGTACTCATTGATTTCTGGGAAGTTTACTAGTTAGTAACTAACACAGGATGAACTGATGGTATCAGACTTCATTTGTCCCTTACAAATATAGTGCATTAGATTCTAGAAAGAGGATGAATTTGATCTGAATGCAGAATCTATTCTCTTTCCTGAGACACAGTATGATCAGAGTAAATATTTAATGCTATTTGTGGAAATTGATTCTTGTCTAGAGCAGGTTTGAAGCAACCAATCATCATCTTCATAATAATCTAGGCTTCAATAATACAATGCAATGGGAGGATACTTTGGGATTGTAAAAATTTTCACTTTCTTATAAGATGAGGGTTTTCGCGCAGTTAGTGATATATATATCAGGGGATCCATCCAAGATTTTGTTGGCCAAGGGTGAGCTTTCCAATGGCCTCTGTCCTATTTATCATTGTTCATAAACTACACGTTCATTTTTTGGGAGTGTTAGTTTGCCAAATACCATTGGAGATATTTAAAGGATCAGTATTCACTTCTACTTCAAGGCAGGGTTCATTGGCATAAACAAAATCCACAAGTACTTTATGCTCCTCATCAAAATCCAGCATGCCCAAAGTACTTTATGCTCCTAGAGGAATTTAGACATCGATTAAGTATGCCCAAAGTATTCAGTCTGTTGTTATTTCTTACCTAGGGAGTATTCCCTCCAGTCCGTGGATATAAAACACATAGCCGATGTTGCTTGTTTGGTCAGCCTACCATTCCGAGGGATTAAATATGACTTGCTTACTTGTTGTTCAATCAGTTAGTGTCAGTTCTCACCAAGGGATTTAGTCCATTGTCGGTAGTTCCTATTGCCGGTAGTTCACACTTCGGCACTTGATTTTTCTATTCAAGGGAACACTTGGGGGTTTGTACTAATGTCGATAATACACCAGTTGGACCCACATATAAGCCAACTCAAAAGTGTCTTAGTCACCATCATTTTCACCACACCAAAGGATGATAAATATTGTTTGAGAAGTATTCTACAGAGTGATGATGTTTCCCTACCTCCCTCTAAACGATGTCTCCGAGCTCAAGAAGCTTGTCTCCATGTGTTGCAGAGGATGCAACTGCTTAAGATCATAAGACAACATTAGAGTTGAGTTTACATGAGGAGAAGACAGTAGTTTAAAGATGGGGTTTGTTTGCTTTCAAACAGCAGTCAAAGGTGAGGTTTGCATTATGATAAGACAGCAGTCAAGGTAAGGTTTGCATTATGATAAGACAGCAGTCAAGTTGAGTTTGCATGCTGATAAGACAGAGTTTGCATCATACCTCACTTGAGTTTAGGAGTAATTCGAAGCGACATGCAGGAGAGGTTGCCATAATATACCTTCAGCTTTGCATGCAACTAAGAGCAATTTTTCTTATAGCTAACTAGTTCAGCAGTCAGATCACTATGAGATTGAAGTTTAAGGTGCAACTATGTAACGCATGGTCACACTTGTAAATGATCTCATGCAGGGCGAAGACTCTCTTAAACCTAGGTCACAGTTCCAGGTCAATTGAAGTCTATAAGAGTAGTAAATACTTATTGAAATGGGGTTGGATCACCAAGGACATTTGTCATTGTAATTTCAGAGGTTTACAATTAAATAAAGATGGAATAATTGATCCACTTTTTGTACCCCTGTTTTTATATGCTTGATACTTAACTAGTACATATTTCAGCCATTTTTGTTCCATTGTTAAGAATAGTTTGCAGATATAGAGATTCTTTAACCCTAATTTGCCTGAACTATTCCAGGTTTCAGCGAGCTTTCCAAGGCCTTGACAATCTGTAGATTGGAGAGATCCATTCCTTAGCTACTTAGTAGCAGCGAGGACAAAGGTTGTTATCAGCACCAAACCCAAGTATTTCAGTCATATTTTGTGTGTGGCAAGATTCTTCCATTTCAGATGCCTCACCATTATTCTCCATTTCCCTTCAGACGCATGTTCTGGCTTGATTTTGACTCCATCCCTTGGTCAGCACCAGTTTCCTCTGATTCTTTCCATTAAGTTCCATTTTGACCTAGTAGTTCAAGTACCTGTGACCAAACTCTATTGCACTATTTACTAATAAGTTCCGTGTATAGTTGGGGATAACCCCTAGAGTAGGCAAAAACAAAACCTGAGCAGGAAGCATGTATGTTGAGGTAACATTGGGCATAGTGAAATGTGCATCTGATTGGGCCCAATGGTTAAGAACATGTGTTATCTCCAAGGAATTCACAAGTTTAATTTTGGTGGGGGGTAGGGCTGCGCAAATTGACCCATCGTAGTGAAGCTGAAAGGGTAGGAATCCCCTTGATGTGAGGTCTCAGCCCAGGATAACCTATGAGCTATTGGTATATGTGGCTTGCACGCTGTTGCATATACTCTTGGAAAATTGCTAGGTTCCCATGGTTTAAAAAAATACAATGGAAGTAGACTGTAGTGTCTACAGTTGCACCAAGTCTCCATCGACATCAGCAGTGGAGGTTCGAGTGTGAAAAAGACCAAACCGATCCAACTCAATTGAGTCCGTACCTACTCGGCAAAGTCAGTACCTAACCAGCCAGTGGGGCCATTTTTAAGATAATTATTCTTTAAACCTTAAAAATGGATTTCCTAAAACCCTAAACCCAAAATGCATACTATAAAGAGACCCACTTCCTACCCACCCCACCCTTGCCTCTATTTTCCTCACACCTGTCTCATTGAGCATTTGGAGTTTTTGGAGCAGCAGCGAAGAGTGCGATTTGGAGTGATCTGGGATCTCATTTGGCAAATATTCTTGGGTTTCTTGTAGTGGAGTTGGCATATTTTAGAACACGGGACAAAAATCACCTAAATGACTATGAAATCGGTATGTATGCTCACGATTTTGTAATAATATTCTAGTCCTAGGTTCTTACAATATCATAATTTAATATTTGTAAAATGTGACTTTTATGTAATAAGGGCCTTATTGCTTTTATTAGGGGTTTCCTGCCCTTCTATACAATCAGTCAGTTTATGGGAGTAGTCTTCCTTCATTACTGTTGTTTTTGTCTTTGGCTCTTTATTTCTGTTACTCTTAGTTTTCTGTTTCAGTTACACTAATGGTAGCAGTAGTAGTTCCATTTTGGGTACGGAAACATTGCAATGTTTTAGAAAATTAGAAGTGCTAGGTTGTGGATCTGCTACATATAGTATACCTTCAATATTCATCCAGTGTTTCCTCACATTTTCTCGTTGTTTTTCATGTTCATACATAACATCGTTACACATATATGCTTTTTACTGGGTGTCTTTATTATTACTGTTTGTCTAGTTGTTTTTGTTTCTTTCTATTTACCCAATTGTTTTTGCTACATTGCTTAGTCTGATGTGCTAATGCTATTGTTTTATCCACATTCTAGAATTTTCATGGTACTTTTAAATTTTTTTATATGCAACCTACTAGGAGAGATCATGAAATTCAAGGTACATTGACAAAATTGTGCTCTCATGACTGCTATTTATGATTCATCCATGGGTGCTTGCATTCATACTTTATATACCATATGTCCCAAACACATTGTTGAATGTACAGCTAAAGAGTTGCTAAGTGTGTTTGCTCAGACTTTTCAGAATACAAGCAGCCAGGGACTGAAGGTAAGCTGTGTCTCAGCCATGATTTAGAAATCCTATATAGATCTTTTTCCCTGAAAGTTGAATAAGAATTTTCTCTTCATGTTCTTCTCTCAGGTGGCCATGTGCAGTGCTTATGTTTGGATAGTTAATACATGTCCACCACATATCTGGAACTTAGACATGCTTGTTGACCTTTTGCACTACCCTGGACCTTGTTTCTAGCTTGTGAATTGTATTCAAGTCACTGTGGAAATATTGGGTCCTCAGGCTGTAGGAGGTCAAGTTGAAACAAATGGTGCCAAATAAGCCGAGCCATCCTTGAGTGACTTGGCAGCAGAAAGGGTCTCTCCTGTCAGGAAGAAAAGGGTCAGCAAAGATGGTATAAATATACAGATCAAACGTCTAAAGACATTTGATGAAGGATTCTTGAGAATGGACAGAGACACACATGTTATGGCTTGGCCTTCAAGTGGGTCAGACATAAATTTGAATGAACAGACTGTAGAACATAGCTCCAAATATGATTTGTTACAAGAGAGAGAATCATATGCAGCTTATTTTCATGAACTGGTTCTGAAGGTTGTCAATTTCTTAGATCCAAACAATGTTTATTCATATTCAATGAAAGAACGTGCCTTAACTGCTCTGAGTATGCTCTGCCAAGTATTTTCTAAATATCCAAATAGCTTATGTTATATTCACATATCTCGGCAACTTATGGCATCGATGTGATGGATGTCTATAAAGGTTCTTGTTTTTAGACTCAAATGTCTTTCATAGGTTGTGGTTTGTTTGTAGCTTTGTATAATAGTCAATTTTCTTTTCATTTTGCTTTCTAGTTTTACTTTTCTATTTCTGATTCCAGGGCCAGGAAGGAACTCTTACAATCTTTCAGCTATGCATATATCTGGATGCAGTGGATAGGATATTGCTTTTACAAAGTAAGTTTTAAAGTGAAAATAGTTTGGTGGTTCCAAATTTAAGATCAAACAAGAAAGAAGGGCCTACCTCTGAAGTTGTTTATTTTTTCAAATTGATTCTCCTGAATGGTTTTTTGATTTGTTGCAGATGTAAAGTTACAAGTCTTATTCTGTTAATATTTTGAATTAGTATGTACTGAATGTAGGTTTTCTTCCTAGAGAAATGAGGCTTATAACCAATATATGTGCTGATCCAAGCAGCAGAGAACAATTTGTGAACACAGAAACCCTTTTTTCAATTTTAAAACTTCCATGGTTGTTTCTTAATATTGACAGCCAATCTGATATCATCAGGAAGACAAAGTGCGAAGTTATCAGTATGTTGCCTAAGATAGGGATCAAAGCAATGAGTGAAAACATTCTCGAGGTTTTGGACCTAGCATTACAAGATCAGAGTGCTGATGTCTGAGCTGAAGCTGTTGCATCTATGCGTATTCTTGCATTCAATCCTAGCTATGATATTATTATAGCCATGTGTAAAAGATTGGAGTAGGTGCTGCTTAAAATACAGTTAGGCATTATTAACCTCAATCCAACTTTCGTACTTATCAGTTACTCATACTCGATTTCTGATATTTCAGGGTCTTGGTTCAAGACAAATCTGACAAAGTTCGTGAAATTGTAGCTCATGATATTGGATACATCGCATGTATCTCCGCTACTCTTTTAGAAACCAATTATGTAACTGGATGTTTGTGTCAACTCCACCAAAATGTTGGTTCAGAAGTGAATTTGGGAAACATAGATATTCTTATATCCGGATTCTTTTTCCCTCAGTGTGATAAAAAAGTTTCAGCAAACTCAGGGAAAAGTGACATTGATGTAACTTTACATCAGATAAGAGGGAAAGACAGTCTTACTAATGCATCTGTTTTAGAGTTTGTTTTGAATATTTGTCAGTCTCTCTTTTCTTGACTTCTTTTTAGTGAATCATCAGAGCAAGTCCAAGTTGCTGCTGTGGGATGCATTTCTCGTCTGCTATGCCATGCAATCAAAAGTGGCCTTCTAGGAACAAAACCTTTGTGGATAAAATGCTTAGAGATTCTTCCAATTTATGAGAAGAAGGCCGTGAGGAGATCATTTTGTTTGCAAATCCATTGCTTCATTGAGAAGAATGTCATGGATAGTTTGTTTGAATATGATGACACATGTAACAAAATGAAAGAAGAAAATATGCTTGGAATATTGAAACATGCCCTGGCAGCCACTGAGGATCTGGATGTGTTTGAGACTTTGTTGGAAACAGTAGCAGAAATTATGAAAGTGGCTGATGTCAATGGATATTTGTTTTTTTTCTCTTTTTCTTTATTGATTGATCAGCTTGACAATTCAAATATTTGGGTAAGAGCTACAGCTACTCAGTTAATACATAAATCTGCTGCTGTTAAACATAAAGGCGGAATCAGATCAATCCTTTCTAAATTTGGTGGAATTAGAGATGAGCTGTTTGAATACCTAAAAGCAAGGATTGTTACCCGTCCAATCATGGTAAGTGAATTTGCAGAGGCCATTTTGGGTATACCAAGTGTAGATCTTGTTTGGGAGATGGTCCCTATAGTTCTTCCAAAGCTTGTAGTATTACAACAGCAGAATTGCCATGCATTGGCTACTTTGCAGGAACTGGCAATACGGTTAAATACAAGTTTGCCAGTTTTGCTGCTGGAATTGTGTCACAAGGTGCTATCATTTGTGTTTCTTCATTCAGATGCAAAGGAACTAGTTGCTGTAATGCAATTCTATGAAACCCAGACGGGATCTGATACTAGAGAGATTTTTACTGTTGTGTTGCCAGTTTTGCTCGAGGAGTTTGTACACTTCCTTGGGGATTCACACAGTGATGATACTGACGAAAGGTGATTATATTCCATATTCAAAAATTTAAAAAACTATAACTTTTCCATATTTATCATTGGCCCTTTACTGATACGACATATTAGTACTCTGTGCCAGAAGCTTTAATTTGAAGGATTCAGGTCAAATTTTAATACCTGAAAACTTGAAGTTGATCAAGTTTTATGATCATATTAATCCATAAACTTCAATATTTCATTCTCTTTTATTCCTTTATGGGATTATTCTATGCTTTGTATTTTTTCTTGTATATATGCTGTTGTAGATTTGTGTACTTGTTCTTTCCTCTTAGAAGAATTATATTATTCCTTTACTTTGGAGTTTACATACGTGGTTTTCTTAATGTGCTTTGTGACTATGTTAACTGTGACCTTATTTAAAAAGGCTAGTGCACGAGTATATCAGTGCACTGTAAGCAAAAACAATATTAAAGTACAGAATTATGGTTCAGATGATCTGCTCTTTTTCAGCTTTATGTTGTTTCCATCTGGTATAAGCATAAATAAGCATTTTGGTATGTATGCTCACGACTGGGGAGATTGCATTACAAGAAGTCAGTCTTCACGACACTTGCATGTGATGCTATCTTTTGCTCGATGTATAGTTATAGTATTTCTTTCTTATTTCCCATTGTAATTAGATGTTAAATATGAAATATTTGAATTATTTTCAACTTGTAGCAAGCAAATTATGATCTTGTTGGCATCAAATTGGATCAAGGAGACTTGGGGAATGTGCTCTCCATACCAGAAAGCAAACATTTGTTCAACTCAATAGATTTATATCACAAGTATCCTCCTGCACCTCATCTTAAGCCAGCTTTTCCTGATACTCAGCATAGTATTTATTCATCTCATGTCAAATATTTTTGCTAGAAATGGTTGTTAAATCTTTTGTTGATTCTCAGCATGGATTTGATTCACCACATGTCAAATACTATTGCACTATATAGTTGATCCAAGAAATCTCCACTGAACCTTACTACCTCCATTTGAGAAAGTAATTCACTTCAGTAATTCATCCATTTCTCTAATACCAGGTAACTAGTCATAAGAACTCATCAAAAGACCATAAAATATAATGCATGTATTTTCCCATCATGCTTCCTAGATCCTGGAGGCTATGCATGTTTTCCCCATGCAAGCAGTGCTACTTTTGTCCATTATGTTTTAACTAACTCCAGCAATATCAGATTTCAAAACATACCCCACTCCAGCTCTCACAGATCACTCATACATATCCATTACAATCTCCTTCAACCCACCTCCTCTCCCTAGGCTAGACTCTTCTCAACCCACCATCCATGTTCATTTTAAATTTTTAACCATGCATTAGATGACATAAACATCAAGAAACTTAAGGTCAAGGTCATCAATATTGATCGACAAGGCCCCTACTGACAAAGCTGAATTGTTTTCCAAATAACATGGTTAAGACACACTAGATGTTTTCCCCCACACAACACAGAGCTATGCCCCCATTCCATAGACAGCCATTGTCCTTGCAATGCCTAGTTTGACAAGGAATTTTAAGGCCCTCCATAAAGACACTTTCTGTACCATCCACCTTTACCCATTTAGGAAGAAGGCAGTAAAAGTTATAGTGTTCATTCCTTAAGAGAGAGAAATGCATATTTTCTGAAAACAAGAGGAAATTATGATAGATAGATATCTAGATAAAGAAATAGATTTTATTAAAGATGTCCACTAGATGAAGGATCTATGACACTTAAGAGTTACAGCTTGAAGCAGCCCGCCTTTCTGGATCCCAGAAAACAGATATCCATGAGGACCAGGTATAGATAAGAAAAGATATTATTTTATTAATGTCTAGCATTTGGCCACAAAAGCAGGTCAATAGAACTAAGCACAAAGTTGACAGAGCAATATGCTCCAGTTCCCCTTTGTAGACCTCGGGAGCTTGAGTTTTCTATTGTTTCTTATTTGTACTTGGACACCTAGAACCTTGCAATTGTGAACTTCCTCTGCTTGCTTCTTGCATCTCTTCTAAGAACAAAGCTAACAGAGAAATATGCTCTAGTCCCCCATTGCGTCTGCAATGTGCATTTGTTTTTGTGAAGCACTTGAATTGATGGCTGTAGCGTGGTTCTACAATGAACAATGTTTAAGTTATTTGTTAAATATATTCTTTCCTTTTTTGTTCTCAAGTATGATATTCGGATGTTAATTTTGTTTATTATAAAGCCTATTAGGGAAAGCTCTTTGTGATTTGATGGTGATGCAATTCATGGACTGTTTTATTAATTTTCTGGTTTATGTCATAACTGAAATTGTGTGCCCAGAGTTTTGAAAGCAGTTAAATGTGGCAAATATGACTGTGCAGAAACAAAAGCTTCCTCATGGGGTTCACCAGGATGCAGCAGTAGCACAGATACACACATTCAGGAAACTGAGGTAATGATTTGGTTGGTGAATAAGATTTCAACCTTATCTAATATTTGACAGGCTTTTAACATAAGGCCCTTTTGAATTTTTGTTTACAATAAGTCATTATATCATTATGTATTATGATTCTTATTTGAGAATATTTTCAATATGGAGCCATGATTTTAGCATTTGGAATTGTGTGTTTTGGCTAGGCTCCATGTGGCACTTCAGACGCTGCAAAAGAAACAAAGTCCCTGTTTTCAAGCCTTGCTTCGGGTTACAATAGGTCCTTGGAAGAATAAACTTACCAATGACATTAAAATCTTCTCTCATGAATTAGATCCTAGAGGAGTTCGACCTTTTCCATCTTGGAAACCACGCAAATTTAACAATCTACAGGTCAACAATCCTTTTTATATTTGAAATGCATAAAGCATAAGACTATTCCAGTATTATTTTGTTCTTGTTTTGGAAATGGCTTGGAAAATAAATAGGAAGAGTCGGAATTAACGACGGGGTTCATCTAAATCTGCTAATATCAAAATTTGGCCTATGGAATTGGATTCTTGAAAATTTTGTTTCATGTTATAGGCGATTGAGCTAAGAGCTGACACTTGTGTTTGTTTGATGCAGGGTGATATTTGGCATGATTGTGTCTTTGCCAATAATGCTATTATACTATGTGCTTCTTGTGTCTTTAACCTCGAAGCCTTAGTGAATCTTAGATCTACTAGTGGCATGAAGCCTGCTGATAATTCCATGAAATTCTACTCGCTGAATTGATACTTTCTCTAGATTCTAAATGGTTTGAATGAGTGTGATTTAATAACTTTCCCTCCATCTTTTCTAGGAAAATACAGTTATCTAAGGTGCAATGGTTTACTGTTGTTTTCATATCCTTCAATGCAGCTGCAGCTTTTGAATAATGGGTTCAGATTGTTGAATATTGGTGGTACCCTTGTTTACATCACTTGCATGTAATAATGCATACCCTTGTATTCTTCTTTAAACACGTCAGATTGCATTTTTGTGCATTCATGTCATGGAATATCCTAGTCCTTAAATTGGTTGATAACTCTAGCTATTCTTTGGTCTCTTTTCCAAGCAGCTTGACAACAGCACAAAATGAAGGTGTTGTAGAGCAATTCCTTGCTGTAACTCCTAATGCTGGTAAGGAAGATATGTTAAGCCTCAGATGACAAGACAAGACAGAAACAAGGGATTACTTGAATTCAGGAGATGGCATTCCCTTCCCTTTGTGGAACATCATACAAAAGAGGGAATCAAATGTCCAATTTCACCTGAAATGGATTGTGAACTTCTCCTTTATTTTAGTTCTGAAGGAATTTACTAAGTCAAAGAGGGAGTTAGCTAATTTTCTGTTAGGATTTAAACTGTATGCCTTAGGAATTACATGGTTATATAAATTAATATTATGCAGAATGTTTGCTTAGTCTTTTGTTTATATGTGATGCTTATCGAAAACTTATCTTACTCTATTGTGTCATAATTACATAACATGTTTATTTCACTCATTTATAAATCAATACGAGACTTTCATGGTTCTAACTTGGAATTTATTTCCAGTTTTGTGATAGCTGCCTCATCGCTATCTGGATTACTTTTATATGATATTTTCTGGGTGTTTGGGTCTTCCCATGTCTTTGGTGACAATGTCATGGTTATTGTAAGTATCAACTGAAGACAGATCTCGATATTGAACATTCATCCGATACCTAGATGCAATTTGCACACATTCTACTTTACAATATAAATAATATTTCAATTTTAAGTGTTTATACAATTTGCAAATGTGTATTATTCATATAGTTTGAGGCTGTTATAAGCATGTACAATGTAATCTGGCATTTATATATATATTTTAAAAACACTTACAGCCATCGGTTAAGTGACGACCTGTAGGTGATTTTAAAAAAAAACATTGATAGCCGTCGGATAACCGACGCTTTATATGTTGGAAAACTGACACTTTAGATTTAACCCCGTCGGTTAAGCGACGGCTTGTAGGTATTTAAAAAAAAAAACATTGATAGCCGTCGGATAACTGACGCTTTATATGTCGGAAAACCGACGCTTTAGATTTAACCCGGTCAGTTAAGCGACGGCTTGCAGGTGATTTTTTTAAAATTTAATATGAATTAGATGTCAGATAACTGACGATTTACATTTAACCGATGGTAAACTGAGCTGTCGTTTAACTGACGGATTGGAGAGATGTCGGATAACCGACGAAAATCCACTGACACTTAAAAAAAATCATAGTGTCGTACATGCAATAGGGAAGTGTCGAAAATTTGACAGTAAGGCCGTCAGATTTTTGGTCGAAATGTAGTAGTGACACTTGGCTTCTCTAGCAAGTTTACAAAGGATAATGGTGAATATTAATTGTGAAATACCTCCCTAAGCTGGTTAAGATTATTAATGACAACTATATATATGCACGGGTGGCAAAGTTTGGTGATAAGTCCTGTATTTTGTTTTTGCAATGATTTATGGAGTTTGAGGATATGCCCTTATCTAAAATCCTTATGGCATGCTTAGGTGGCAAGGTGGGGTGCATAACTTTTGAAGAGAAATGTTTTGACCATGTCATTTGCACCAAGGGATTCACAAGAATCCCAAGTGCAGTTTTCTTTGGAGTGAGGCGTGCGTGTTGTGATTGGTGTAATGGGGACACAACAACTTCCTTACCCTTCCCATAGTAGGGATCGAAACATCGATATTTGTGAAATCATCCAACGCAGCTCCTTCTTATTTACAATTCTCCACTGCGTAAATGACTACTTTCATAAATACTAGTTACTGGTAAGTTGTAATAGTGATAATTATGTAGTTTGTAGATTGATATCTATCATAAATTTGTTTGAATATCATCATTGTCAAGCAATAAAAACTTCTTAAAGGGTGCTAGCTCAATGGTAGAGCGCCTGCCTAGTTATGGGTAGGAGGTTGGTGGTTCGATTCCTCCGTGCTCTATCATAAATTTGTGACTACAAAAATGACTAAATTCACATATATACGACTATTAGTAGCTAATTTCTCGTATCTTATTCGTATTTAGCTTAGTCATTAATATGTTAACTTCTAGTAGTTTATTTAGTCGTATATTTGGTCATTAATGGTTGCAATCAGTGACTAAATCAATGATTAACTCTGTGACTAAATCAATGACTAAATCCATGACTAAATCAATGACTAAATCATTAACTATCAATGACTAAAACAATGACTAAATCATTGACTATCAATGACTAAATCATTAACTATCAATGACTAAAACAATGACTAAATCATTGACTATCAATGACTAAATCATTGTCTATCAATGACCAAATCAATGACTAAATCAGCGACTACTAAGTCAAGCTATTAATGACTAGTGAAATACGACTAGCTATAAGATAGTGGTAATTTGCTACTATTAGTCACTGATTCAAAAATAGTCATTTATAGCTTGATTTTAGTCAGTTTTTAGTCATTAATTTCTCATTTTCTACTAGTGACTAGCTTCACGATTGGTGATTAGAGGCTCTAGCCACTATCTCAATAGAGCTTTGCACTGTAACTCTGCCGCTGTGTCGGCATCTTAGACCACTAATGATTGGCAATCGGAACCTCAAGCCACTAGTGCATCAGAACTTCAAACCACTAGACTCTCCATAGTGGTGGCGACATAGAAAACTAAATATCCAAAACTTTGGCATCGTAGAGGATTAAACCTCCAACCTGCTGTAAAAAAAAAAAATTCAGGCAAGCTTTGTATTTCATCATACATCAAAATAAGATTCGTCAGGAAAGAAACCGTTTCCATCTCATGTATCCAACGCCCATCCGTTTCTTGGCGCAGAAGTGTCTAGCACTGATAAATAGAAGTATTTGAATGACTCATTTCATATGTAATTTTAGTTTTTTGGAGCTCTTATTGCACCTGTGTAATTTTCCCACACTTATCACTATAGTAAAAAACACGAGGGGGAAATTTTGTTGTTCTTTCGGTGGTCAGTGTATATGTTGCACTCCTTCTTAATATGCCAAAGAAAACCCCTTTCAGTGGCTAATGAGATGTTTCTGAGCCTCGCCTAATTCACCGAAAGCTATAACTTGTGAAAGTTTTACCCAAATAAAAAACAGAGGCTTTCAAACTGTCAGTGATATTCATATCCTTCATTCCATGAGTTAAATTCTTCATACTATCAAAATAAATTATTTTGGGAGATAACAAGTTGTGATGGGGGATCTAAAATAAGTCTTTGGGTAGACAACCCATTGGAAATGGTCATCTCCCAATCCCTACATACTATAAAAACATTGGCAGTAGCTAACCATGGTCTCCCCAAGATAATAGGATGTCCTTTAGAAGGATCCTTTGATTCTATGGCCATAAAGTCGATTGGGTATTCCCATGAAGCTACTGATACAATGATGTCATCTAGGACTCTAGCAGGATTTACCGTACTACGGTCTGCTAGTTCCAAGATGGAAGGGGTAGGTCGAAGAAATTGTCCCAACTATAAAGCTTCTAAAACTGCAGTGGTCATCATATTGATGGGTGATCCTAAATTGATTAATGTGTTATCTATGGCAGTATTATTTATAATTACAGTCACTACTGGGGATCCTAGATTTGTATACTTTTCAATCTAGGACTGATCTGACATATATTCAAACATCTCTCCTATGACATGAATTCTAAGGGGGTCTTTGTGTTTCTTCCCTAGGTGTTTAATGCATAATTCCTTTATTACCTTACTGTAAATTGGTATATCTTTAATAGCTTGCAATAACAAGATTTTGATACAGATATGCTTTAATTCATTCAAGATATCATACTCGGAATGAACTACGGGTTTTTCTATTACTATTCTTGCTGGAAATGGAGGAATTCTTTGTTCCTAAATAGGTTCTTGTGGAGGATGGGTAGGTACTGGATCTTTTGGAATGTTCACATCCTCCAAGATGGAATCATTCATGTGTTCATTTGAATCTTCTTCTTCTTTGTTTTCCTCACGAATGACGACTGATGTTCTGGGTTTATCATTAACAACCCTTCCAAACCGTAATTGAATGCCATGTATAGGTACAGTCGAAACAAGGTAGGATGGAAGAGTTTGCAACTAAATATTGTTAAGAGTTTGATTTGGTTTATTATTAGGGTTAGTTATTGGTTGTGCAGGTAATAATGTTGGTCATGGAGGATTTGTATTCTGGAAGTGATGAGGTTGTTATGAAATGAAAGGATTTGGAGGTACAAATCCAGGAAAATGCTGCTGGAAATTTGGTTGATGCTGAGGATAAGGATGATTAGGTGGAGGGATAGGTTGTGACTGAAGGTATGGGTTTCCTCCCCACCCTTGTAACCAATACTGTTGTTGTGGAAATTAAGGAGGATATTGAGGTGGCCAACTCTTCCAACTAGGATTGTTCCATTGTTGGAGTTGTTGATATAGAGAGTAATAGGGTGGGGATTGTGGTGGAAAACTATGGTATGCTGGTTGATCTCTAGATTTCCAAGCAGGCCTCCTAGATGTTTCACCTACATCCCTACTCTTATATATGGCTTGCAATCTAGGAAAGGATGGACATTTATCTGTCAGATGTTCCTCTGTACAGATGTGACATATAGAGATATTGTTTAACAGACATTCTCTTTGGGGATGTTTTGTTCTACACCTTGGACATAAAATACTCATTGCTGCCCTTTTTTCATCTTTCCTTTTCTTATCTTGTAAAGAATATAATTGAGAACCCATGGCTCCTAAGATATCAGTCTTAAAATTTTCCAATAGGTTACCCAATTCCATCCTTGTAACCCCTCCTAAACTAGGAACGTTTCCTCTTACATTTCTACTGTAAGGCTCTGAAACATTTTTCCCAACTTTCCCCCTACTTCTAGAATAATTTTTACACATCTTGCCAATTTGTGCAAATGTCTTATGAGAAATATCGTAAGCCATCATGAGATTAAGACTCTCCAGCAAGTCCTCAGAGATTTATTTGAGAAAAAGTGTATGTACTGCATCTTCTCGAAGGTCATGATACTTTGATTTATGAAGTGTATAAACGAACCTTTCAAGATAATACTCTAGGATTTCATCTTCAAGTTGTTGTATCTTGAATATATCATGTTGAGAATATTTAGGTTTGCATTATTCTTGATACTTTCGCAAGCATGAGGTTCTCATGTCATCCCAAGCCTTGATAGTGGATTCACCTAATCCCATGAACCATCGAAAGAAGGAATCTTTTAATGTAGCGGGAAAGAGTTTTAGTTTGTGAGAATCTTATAGATAATTATAGCTCTTGTGAAGAGTATCAAACTAAAACAAGAATGTGTCTAGGTCCTCATTAATTTTTCCATAAAAGGTAGGTAAAGAAGAAGGAGGGATGTTTTTCATATTTACATCCAGTACAGTATCTAGAATAGGAAACTCGAAGGTAGCCTCAATTTGATTTTCTCCTTCTCATTCATTATTTATAACTTAGTTACGATCTTCATTCTCTCCCCATCCCTCCTTATAGGATGAGTTTTTAATATAAATATACCTTGGAATCTCCTTTCGAGGTGATAATGGAGCGTCCCAACGCTCTGTTTTAGGAGAGATCTTCCTCTAGTCAACCATTTTCTTATTGAACCCTAGAGGGGAAGTAGGTTCAACTATGGATTTCTCAATTTGTGAGATTACTGTATCTAAGGGGTTTCTAAAGAGGGCTTTTACATGTTTAGGATCAACAAGGTCAACAAAGTTCGGACTTCCTACTAGTGAAAAGGTCGCATCCTTTGGTTTTGTGACTAGTGGAGAACTAGAGGTTACTAGTTGTTGATCCTTCTGAATTTCTTCTGGAATGACGTCCTCAGGACCTCTGGTCAAGGTTCCTTCTCCTTCTATGGTTCCCTTGGTAAGATATGTTGGAAGAGTTTCTTTAGGTTTCCAAGGAGAATTACTCCCTTCAGGTGTTTTTCGATACCTTTCTGGTGAGTTAGTAGTTGGGGTATTAGGTCCCCTGGAAAATTTAGTAGAAATGTTGATAGCTTTTCCTATATTAATAAATATACCCTAAGGATATATAAGTCTATTCATGAAAAGAAAACTAAATTAAAGGAAACTTATGCTATTACTATTGTTGCTGGGTTTGGGGGTGCTTGTTATAACAGATGCGTTGGTTCTAAAAAAAAGAAAAACAAGTATATGAAAAATGTAGAAAACAAAAAATGAACAATTAGGGTTTGGGGCACCCCACTATAGTGGATGCATCTAGCTATTACACCACAAAAATTCTTGGAATTTCATATTGAATTCGTCTTTGCATCTTATTGTTCTCCCCTCCCTCTTGTTGTGTAATATAAAAGTAATCTATCTATCTAAACTTCATAAGGGAACCCTATTTAATCTACCTTATAAAACAACTCCTTGGAAATGGTGCCAAAATATTCTAGTGTGTTCTTGTGTAAATTGAACCTAGGTGTTAGAAAAATTACACTCACAAAAATTGCCAATTACACATGCAAATTACACACAAAGGAGACGGAATATGGAGCAGAACACTAATCTGTATTTAATAAGTGTACAATAGCCAACCTTGTGAATTCATAGGCTACCAAAATAAATAATTACATGAGAGATTCAAATGCATAAGGATTCCATTTGAATTTGGTCAAAAGCAGGCTTACTAAATCTAAGCAAATCCCCCATAGGTGCATAAAGCAGTTTCCAAATCTGTCTAGGAGCTCATGAATTGGAAAAATCAATCAGGAAAGCTAATAGATGATGGGAGGAAAACCCATACATGCTTTTATTAGGAGAAAAGAGTGGAGGATGATGAGTACAAAAAACAAGTTAACTTCACCTTGTCAAACTTTCCCAATTGCCTTAAAACTCAGAAAAAGCAGGCAATAAAGCAGAAAAAGTAGACATGCACTAGGAAGGCCAGGAATAAAGCAGATTTGATTCCAAGTGGTTTCCCAAGTGCTCCATGACTCAAATTTAGCAAGTGTGACCACTTTGGATGTGTGGAGGACAACTTGCATAAGGTGGAATATGGAAACTGGGCAAATAAGACAAAAATTGGATTAATTAATCTCTAAGGTAGCTAAATATGGGTTGATTATTCTAACACCCCCCCTTAATCCTAAATTATGAGTAAAATATCAGAAAATTATAGGGCCTAGAAACAAGGCTTAGTCACCCTTTATATACTGCATGTCCATTTAACCAAGGAAAGAGGCAAAAACCCAATGGGAAAAATCCTCCCTTAAACATGGACAATAAAACAAAATTTGGAAATCTTGTCATCACTCATGCTTCACGGCATGATCAACAATCCCCAATGGTGATTTTATATTGCTGAATGTCTTCTCACAAAAAAATTTGGTGAAGATATCTGCTACTTGTTCTGAAGATGAACGGAAGAGTAGGTGAATGGTGCCATCATGCACAACCTATTTGATGTAGTGCATATGGATCTCAATGTGTTTGGTTCTCTGTCTCTAAACTGGATCATTGTAGATTTGAATGGTACCTTGATTATCACAATAGATAGTAGTTGAGTATTCTGATTCGAAGCCACACTCACCAAGTAATCCCTGCAACCATAAACATTGAGTTGCTGCATTTACAACTCCTCTGTACTCTGCTTCTGTAGATGAGAGTGCAATGGCACTCTGTTTCTTGCTTGACCAGCTGATTGGTCCTTCAGCAAGCATGAACACATATCTTGATGTTGGATTTTGATCTGTGTTGTCACCTGCCCAATCATTGTCAGTAAACCCAATCAAATCAATATCATATTTAGCTTTGTAGAAGATCCTATGAGTCCTTGTTCCATGAACAAAGTTAAGGATCCTTTTGGCTACTCTCCAATGGATCTCATGAGTTTGATCCATGTAGATTGAAGCCACACTTACTGCATAATAAATATCAGGTTGAGTATGTGTAAGATACAACAAACATCCAATCAATTGCCTATACAATGTATTGTTTACCATAGGTGAAGAATCAGCTTCTTCAAGCTTAACTCCTGAAAGGAAGGGAGTCTTGCTTGGCTTGCAATCCTTCATGTTGAATTTATTCAGCAAATCCAAGGCATACTTGGAATTATGTACTTTGATTCCTTGTTTGGTTTGAGCAATCTCAAGCCTCAAGAATTGGCTCAATAAGCCCAAATTAGTCATTGAGAATGCATGGTTCATTGCATCCTTCAAGGAGGCAATTTCATCCTTTGAGCTTCCTGTAATGAGAATATCATCAACATATAAAACAATGATCATTAATGAACCATGAATCCACTTCAAATAGACATTTGGATCTAAATTTCATCCAACAAAATTCAGTGATAGCAGAAAGCTATCAATCTTGGCATACCAAGCCCTGGGGGCTTGCTTAAGCCCATACAATGACTTCTTTAGCCTGCACACAAGATATGGATTATTATAAAATCCTTGAGGCTGATGCATGTAAATATATTCAATTATATCTCCATTCAGGAAAGCACACTTCACATCCATGTGGTGTACCTCTCACTGCTTAGAAGCTGCAATGGCTAAGGCTAGCCTGATGGAGTCCATCTTTGCCACTGGTGCAAAGGTATCATTGTAGTCTATGCCATGTACCTATGAGTATCTCTTGGATACAAATTTGGCCTTGTATTTTAAAGTTAAGCCATCAGCAGCAAATTTGGTTTTGTAAACCCACTTACAATGAACTAGCTTCCTCCCTGGGGGAAGATCAACCAACTCCCAAGTGTTGTTCTTCTGGAGTGAGATGAACTCTTCTTTCATGGATGTTTTCCATATTGGATAATTTTCTGCATCTTCATATGTCTGTGGGTCTGATTCAAGCATCAGATAGCATTTCTCTACAAACATAGGATCTTTCATGCACAGAGCACTCTCAAACTGAGATCTAGTCCTCCTAGGATCATTAGGATTTCCAGCTAGTTCTCCAGCTGCATGAATGGTATTTGATGACCATTTTGGTATTGTAGGACTATTATTATATGCAATTAAATCATCATTATCCGACATATCAGAATCAACAAGTTCAAATATCTATTCACTTACATTCAATGGTTCTGGTGGTGAAGAGGATTCTCCAACTTCCACTGCTGCTAAAGGCTCTTCTTGGAACTGAACACTCATTTCAATGAAGGCTTTGTTTGTGCTCAAATTTATCAGCTTGTACCCTTTTGAATCTTTAGAGTACCCAACAAATAGGCACTCTTGGATTTGGGGCTGCAAAGCCTTCCCCTTTTCTGGTGGAATTCTAGCCCAAGCCCTTGAGCCAAAAATCCTAAAATGGGTCACATATGGCTTGTGCCCACTCCATGATTCGAAAGGAGTCATACCATCAAGATATTTATGAGGAACCCTATTCTAGATATAGGCTGCACAGTTTATAGATTTGGCCCAAAACTTTGGTGGCAAAGTTTTAGCCTCCATCATGCATGTTGCCATCTCTTTCAGTGATCTGTTCTTCCTCTCAGCAACACCATTTTGCTGTGGTGTGTAAGGGATAGAATGCTACATATGAACACCTGAATCTACACAATATTGAATGAAATCCAACTTGACATACTCACCACCATTGTCAGATCCAAGGACCTTAGTTTCCTCCCAAACTGGTTTTCAACCAAAGCCTTAAAGACTTTGAAGAGGCCAAAAACTTCAGACTTGTGTTTCAGGAAGTAAACCCAACAATACCTAGAAAATTCATCTATGAATGTCAATGCATATTTGTCTTGACTCATTGAAATATGAGGAAATGGGTGAGCAACATCACTATGGATCAACTAAAGAGGTGCAAAGGTTCTCTCATGACTAGCTTTCTCAAATTTATGCTCTGGGTGTTTTCCTAAGATGCAACCTTGACAGACTCCTTTGGAAAACTTAATCTTTGGAAACCCTATGACCATTTCTTTTTCACTAAGATCAGAAAGATACTTGTAATTGAGGTGGCCAAATATTTCATGCCAAATGTTGCTTGCCTCATTAGCATGAATCAGAAGAGAAGAGGGGTTTGAGTAGGGTAGGAAGTGTGAGAACATGTATACCTTCGAAGTGTGATTTGCAATTCCTTTTGCAATGACTTTACCACTTGAGATCTCTGTGATCTCAACTTCATTAGGGGAGAATATGAATTTCTTTGGAAACCCTATGTGGATCATCTGATACACTGATAAGAGGTTAGAGGCAAGACCTGGAACATACATTACATTGCTGAACTTACCATGGTCAAGATCAATCCTCCATTTGCCCAAACTTTCAGTGAGAGAGTCATCTCCCAATACAATTGGTGGACCTTTCGACATGTGAAGTGAGGTGAATGCCTCCTTGGTAGAAACCATATGTCTTGAAGCTCCAGAATCAATGATGAAACTAGGTGAGCTTGATGTGCCAACAACCAATGCATGCACTCTCTCTCTGTCTTCTGAATTTGATCCTCCTTCCCTCTTCTTTGAGCTATCTGGAAGGGAAATTCCATTCTTCTCTAGGAGTTGGGTCAGCATGTCAATTTTCTTCTTCATGTAGGAGCTTTCAGGATGATTTCCCTTACTGCAATATGTGCACTTGCTCATTTCTCCTTTGTTCTTCTTCTTCTGGGGGTTCTTCTTGGAACCTTGAGGCTCCTCTGGAGACTTGTTCTTGTCTCTCTTTTGCTCAGGTGGCTTCTTAGCTTTCTTCTTTCCTTTTAAATCCACCCTTGAAACTCCAGCAACCATATCTTGGTATTTGGATGGTTTTATGGTGCCCATCATCACCAATTTATCTTTTTCTTGTGTGAGAGATTCCATGAAATCTGCAAGGCTAGGCATTTTCCAGGCTCGAGCTGTCAACTTAGTGGCATAGAAGGTAGAAAAAAACACTAAATAGTTAGGGCCAAGCTTCAATAGTATGGCCAAAATGAGTTTCTCATCCTTCTTTTCGATCCCACATTGTTTTAGCTGCAAAACAAGGGCTTTAAACTTGGAAAAATAGAGTTGCAGGGATTCAAAGATATTGGGACTCAGGGAGATCAATTCATTTTCAATTTGATGTCCCCTCATCTCATATGTCTTACCAAAAAGCTCAAAAAGATTCTCCCATACTTCATTTGGTGATGTTAGTCCATCAAGATGGAAAAGGAGGTCTCTGGATATGCTCAGACATAGGAGACCATAGGCCTCATCCCTCTTGTTGTGCCATTTAATTTTCTCTACAGCTGCATTGGGCTCTGCTTCTATTGCCATAGTCAATATATAGAGGCATTTCGATCTCAATAGTATCTCCATCTCTACTTTCCATTCAATGAATTTAAATGGAGTCAAGATGATCTTCTGAGGTTGATCCATAGCTCAAAAATTGTCCCTTCAGTCAGCAGAATGCTCCCAGTCAATGATGTCGAACCTACAATAACAAATTGGAAGGAGAGAAATCGATATGAAAATGCTCTAATACCATGTGGAAATTGAATCTAGGTGTTATAACAATTACACTCACAAAAATTGCCAATTACACATGCAAATTACACACAAAGGAGACTGAATATGGAGCAGAACACTAATCTGTATTGAATAAGTGTAAAATAGCCAACCCTGTGAAGTCATAGGCTTCCACAATAAATAATTACATGAGATATTTTAATGCATAAGGATTCCATTCTAATTTGGTCAAAAGCAGGCTTACTAAATCTAAGCAAATCCCCCATAGGTGCATAAAGCAGTTTCCAAATCTGTCTAGGAGCTCACGAATTGGAAAAATCAATTAGGAAATATAATAGATGATGGAATGACAACTCATACATTCTTTTCTTAGGATAAAAGAGTGGAGGATTATGAGGACAAAAAACAAGTTAACTTCACCTAGTCAAACTTCCCCAATTGCCTTAAAACTCAGAAAAAGAAAACATGCGCTAGGAAGGCCAGGAATAAAGCAGATTTGATTCCAAGTGGTTTCCCAAGCACTCCATGACTCAAATTTAGCAAGTTTGACCACTTTGGAAGTGTGGAGGACAACTTGCATAAGGTGGAATATGGAAACTAGGCAAATAAGACAAAAATTGGATTAATTAATGTCTAAGGTAGCTAACTATGGGTTGATTATTCTAATAGTTCTACTATCTTAAATACACCTAATATTTAATTATTTACCAAGGTTGGTAGGATTAGATTTGATATAAAATATATGCAAAGGTAAAAAGGATCCTAGGGTGTCGTGGAGATATTTCAAAATGAAAAATCGAGTCAAACTCCTAAGATTATCTGAATAATTGGACTGGACTGGAGTATCAAATTTTCAACAGCTACTAAAATAAAGATATAAACAATAATACTTATAACTTCAAAAACTAACTCATACATAAAAGGAATTATAACAACTGATCTAACAAATAACCAACTAACTACTCCTTAAGCGGAAGGCTGGGGTAAAAAGACAACTTATCTTACAAAAAATAGAAAACTGAAAAAGCGAGTAGAAAACTTAATAAAAAAAACTTTGAAAGAAGCAAGTAGAAAACTTAATAAAAATATTTAAACTCTATTCTTCAATAAATACATACAAAAAATAAGAATGATTCCTATGATTACAAATAATCTTACTTCCTCTTAAAAATAATACATCTAACCTTAAACTCTATATGCAAACAAAGATAACTTTGATGTAAAACAACAGTAAAATGAAATCAGTGTTTAATATTCAATAAATAAGAACAACTTAATCCATATTTAATTTAAAGTGAAAATAAAATAAAAGAAGCATATTAAAACCTTAATCAATAACCTAAAACAGTCAAACTTTAATTGTAATGCTTAAATAAAACTACCAACTACCAACATAATCCAAATATTGACAAAACAAAACTAGAAACAATCTTAAAATACATTAAAAAAACACTAAAAACAGAACTAAGGGTTAAATGACAGACTAAACAATGGGTCTGTAAGGGGTGGCTGAATGGCAGATTGGAAAGATGGTCCGAATGGCAGTCCGTACAGTTGAAAATGTTAAAAACTAACCTAAATGAACTAATTATTCAATTGAAGTTATGCAGTTTTAAACCTAATGCATGGAATCAATAAACAAACCTATTTAATCAACAAATTAACTTCAAACTAACTCTTAAACAAAAAGAATGCATTGCATATTAAACTAAGTAGTAAGCTAGAAATTAATTTAAACAAACTGGAAATTAACTTAAGCAAGTTCTTGGCAGGAAATAAATAAACAGAACTGAATCTAAATGAAATCAAACTATTTCATATAAGCAAATTCATAACAGGAAATAAATAAACAAGACTGAATTCAAATGGAAGAAAACTATTGTATATGTTTGAAAATAAAGACTAAAAGCAATACTAGAATGAAATGATTGTAAATAAAATAACTGAAAGCAAATGACTGGAAACAAATGACTAAAAACAAAGCTATGCGTGAATCTACTTGTTTAATTGCTGAAATAAAATAACATTTACTATTATCTAATGAAAACAAACTAGAAATTAAACTAGACTAGCTAAAAAAAAAAAAAAAAAAAAAAAACTGAATTAAACAAACGAATGAACCTCTGGTTGATGAGGGGCCCTCTCAACAATTAGGGGTGATTTTTGCTAACTCCTAATAAAACACAATCTTCAACAGCAATGCATACAGCTCTTTATTCAAATTCCGAAACAAAATTATAGTGACTGTGAACTACTTAACAAAATACTTCTCTAACTCTCTTGACTAACTCTACTCTGTATTAAGAGACTGATATATATAGTTTACATGAGAGATGAGAAAGTCGACCCTTAAAGGTCGACTGCTCTCTAATTTTAGTCAATATTTAAAGGCACATGATTGATTTCAGCAACCAACACATAGATGTCTTCCTTCTTCAGTGCAAGCGTGACCTCTACAGGGTGAACATGGCATGATATTCCTCCTTTCACATGGGCATATCTTCTATAGAGTGGTGTCAATCCCTTCCTTAGCATGGTTGATGGGTTGGTGTTGAGCACATGCTTGTACATAGCAGCAAGTTTCTAGAATGCAGGTCCCTCATCAACTCGAGCATGTAGACTGGTGGTGTTGTGGAGAGTGAGGGGGGCGACACAGTTGGTCTTCTAGAATGCAGGACATTCTATCTCTTTGGATCACATGGATAGTGAGCAGGTAGGTGGCGAGTGAAGGAGATTGCAAGCTGGAGTGCTATCTAGAACATGCCTTTATTACCCAGATGCATGGATGATCAATGTGGTTGCAGGTTGTTTCATGTTTAAATTCCCAAAACTGGTTATGGACAACACGTAGGCTGATGGAAGAGCTGAACAAAACACTGAGCCGTGAGCTGGATATATTCCGCGTCGATCTAGGGAAAACATGGCAAACCACCAGTGAACTTTGCATGATGGCTAGATGACAAGCTGAATGCCAAGTTGGATCGTGAGCTGGACATATTGTGCGAAAGGTAGGCTGAATGCATTTTGGTGTTAATTTTCCCACACAAACTATAAAATATGCAAACAAATATACATATCAAATAATACATTAAATATGATTTAAATAATATAATTTAAGTTTATAAAATCATAAAAATGATATTAATAACCAAAGTTGTAATAACATCAAATTTGTTCTTATTTTGTGCTGAAATAACGATCTGCATGACTTAAAATATACTAAGGATAATAAAATATGTGTTTAAATGTGTTATTTAATTGCCAAAAATGATAATAAAATGAAGCTCAACAGTCGCGTTTCTCCACTAAGGCGGGAGGGGACGTGAAAGTGTGGTATCAGAGCTACTGGTTGTAGTAGTAGGGCCTAAATGGGCCAAGTTGAATAGATAAAAATGGAAAAGAACACCCAGGTTGTGATTTGACAGAGCTGATGGTTGCAGCATTGGTATAAATGTGCCAAGGCAATTGGTTGCAAAAAGAAAACTACAACAAGAAAGAGTGCTATTTAGTAGAACTGCTATTAGCCAACTCGACAAAATGCATTGTGACCATGATCTAAATTATACTACGATCTTGATTGATCATGCTTGAAATAAGCAATTGGTAAATAATTTCTTTTGATTTATAATATTGTCTAACAAATGATGTTGTTAACCAATTTTGCAGAGTTATAGTGCAGATTGAAACGTTGGTCTTGGTCTGACCAAGAAGGTTAAAGAAGATCAGTGCTAAGAAGATTAACAACATGGATGATGCACAGGATCCCTGTGGACACGGGGAAGATGCTATGGGGGAAAGCGAAGAAATACGCAAGAGAACTAAAAGCCACTCCAATGCTAGAGATGTGGAGGACCCCATTTGCGCAGGAGTTGTCCACATGGGGAAGGGCATGTAAGGCCAACTTACAATGCCCAAGGTCATGGAACTGAATCTATTGGGAAAAAGGGAATGAGAGAGTTCCCTAGATGCTACATCTACCATAAGAAGCCTGAGGGTAGAGTTGCAGGGTTGCAAGGAAGAAAATAAAAGGATGGTAAAGGTTTTGGTAGAGCAAAACCAGATGACTTCAGTCATGCTACAGAGTTTGGAAGACCTCTAAAGTCAGACAAACTCTGGGCATCAGGTAATAGAGATGGAAGGGAGTAGGATAAATTCTCACGAGAAGAATGAGAAGCTTAACCCAAGGAATAAATGTTTTAAGCCTCATCACCTCCTGAAGCATCAAAGGAAGCCATCACAAGTTGTGATTGAGCTGGCTAGAATGATGAGGGAAAAGATAAAGGAACCACTCAAAAGTTGGGGATGTGAAGGACACCATATGTGCAGGAGTTGTCTACTTGTGAATAGGAATGAGGGTTAAGTACCTAGCACCCAAGAAGCTGAAATTGTGCATGAGAAATCAAGGATCATTCCTAAAAATTTGTGCAGTTTTAGAAGACCACCAAGCAAGGTCATAACTCAATTGTGGTGGAAGTTGAGGGTGAGATTGTTGAACAAACTGTTTCTGTTTTGATTTACCCTGGATTGAATCATATCTATATCACCCCTGGAATTATTGATATGTGAACTTTGAAGAAGTCAGAGCTGTTTTAGGAACAACAGATCCCATGTCATTTTGACACAGGAGCCCAATTACATGTATGAAGATTACTTAGTAAGACTCTTCATAATCTTAAAGGGTTTCCTTTAAAAATTTTATTTCTTGACTCTTGGTATTCAATAACTTAGCCAAATTTCCAAAAAATCCATGTTTAATTTCTTTGTTTTAAATGCTAATATTGGGTTTTTGTTTCGATCATTTTTTGTCCCACAACTCGCAAGTTACAGAATGTGGGAAACCTTTTATTTTTCTGATATTTCATTTTTAAACCTGCAACCTGCATCCTACAAATGTGGGATGCGGGATAATTTTTATGTGTGTTTATTTTTAGTCAACTCACATCCCACATCCTACAATTTGCGGAGTGCGGGTTGTGGGGTCATCATTTGTTTGCGTTTCAGTTTGCGCATTTCTACATCCCGCATCTCGCATCTCGCAAGATGTGGTATACGGGGTGTGGAGCCGATTGGAAAAATATTTTCTATTTTTCATTTTTGCATCTCACAACCCACAAGTTGTGGAATGCGGGTTGCGATAAAATTAATAAAATTGCAATTTTGTTTTTGATCCCGCATCCCGCAAAGTTGATCCTGACCGTTCTTTTTCTTTTTACCCTCATCTGATGGTCTGTATTATTTTGCAGGAATTATAAATATGATAGTTTTGATTTATGATTTTTCACTATTTTTACTACTGTAATTCACTCTGCTGTGTGATTTTTACCTCTAGAATTTACCACGCGATTCCGACAATGATTTCTACAATTTCAGGTTGGTTACTAGGTTGCCTTATTTAATTTTGAATTGATTACTGTGCTTACTGTATAATTCAGTTTTAACTTCTGGTATAAATATTCAAAACGACACATGGCGATATCCAAAACCCCCAGAATTACCAGGAGTAAAAACCTTCAAAAGGATATGTTCACCAAAGACTCGAACTTTGGTGTCTTTTCTGATACTATCAGCTAAGTCACTGAAACTTATCATTTAGAGTGGTCCAGGGTTTACTCCATTTTCGATAACAATGACCTCTCAGATTTCTAGAGTGAACAAATTGTTTATGAGAGAATTAGAGATTCTGGCCTGCATATGATTGCTGCTAGACTGGCCATCCTACCTTATAATGATGCAGTGTGATGGATTATAGACCATGCAAATGTGAAATATCGTTCTTTCAATACCAGTACCGAGTCTTAGATAGCCAATTTTTGCTTAGAAACCTTTGTCAGGATTTATGCTCTTAAACCTTATACCTAGGTCCTAGATGCATATTTTTCTAACACTACCAAATCCAAATTTAATTTTGACTAGATGCTCAAATACTGGATGACAGAACCCCACAAATTTTCCAAGACGAAAAATGAATTATACCCTGTCGAGTGGTTTAAAGAGCCTTACTCCCTACTTGCAGGGATGTTGTGTAGGTTTTATGGCCTTCCCAACTATTCTTTCTTTAAAGAGGAATGGGATCCCATCGCTCATCACATAATTACTACAGGTGAATCTTTCCCTTGGGCCTCAATTCTATCACTGGAACTTAAAAACACCATCCAAGAGTTCCAGAAATCCACTACTAAGAAAAAGCCCAACTTTTATCTCACCACCTTCATTGTGGACATCTTCTATCTTGATTTCCATTACCCTAATTTGGGATGGATTTGGGAATTGTTGGCCCTACCTATACATATTTACCATTCTAAGCTTTGGGATAGTAACTATGTGACTTGGTTCTCTGATATGTGTGAAATTTTTCTTGGCAGGGTGTATTTTTTGATTTTCAACAAAGAAGCCCCTGCGTTCTCATTGGAAGCAAAAGCTCTCAAAGCCAGTATGGGAGACTGGTATGTGGGTGAATATTTAACCTACATTAGGGTTTATGGAAGCAACGCATCTCACATGTTTCCTAAGTTCGTCCCAAACAGGTTGGTCTTAGAAGATATCTCATTTCAGATAGTTATAGAGGGAATCTACAAGAAATGTGTTGCACCAAAGAGAAAAGTTTGGCCCAGGTTTCCTGTTACACTTGGATCCTTGAGAGTTCCCTCTTCAACTTGGGCATCAAAGCTGAGTGACCATATCATGTCACTTAAATTTGGTTTTCCAAGCAAAAGGAAGCACGATGCTAAAGGTATTGTCGATTTACATCTGAGGCAGAACCATTTCAAAATAGTTTATGTTCATGAGGAAACTCTAGATGATTTCATTTATCAGTGAGTAGATACATTTTCTGAAGTCCTGGAAAGGGATAAGAGTAAAGAAGAGCAAAGAAATATCCTGCAGTATTAGAAGGAGATCAGAGATAAGGTAAAACATTACAGATCTATGGAGTTGGAAATCCTTGAAAGGATGGCAAAAGACAGGGAAGAAAGAGAAGTCCAAGCTGCAACAAAAGAATTTTTGGCATTCAAAACTACATCTGTGGGAACCAGCTCAGACTTGGATAAAGGGAAAGTTCCCATGGGAAAAAATCCCCAGGTATCTGTGGAACAAGAGGTTAGAGATTATTTGTAGACTTCAGAGCAGATAAAGCAGAGGCTAAACAAATTGACTTCAGCACTAAATACTCAGGAAGTTGCAACCTCACACCCAATTGAAGATGCTCAAGTGACTACTGTGAATGATAATATTTAATCTATACTAGCACAGATTGAATGAGATCCTCTCAAATGGATACAATCTTTAATCTCATCTCCTCCTTCCTCTACCATTGACTTGACTCATTCATAGGAAGAGAAGGACATAATTTCTCCTGTGCCTATTACTGTTGAGACTGATAATGATTTTCAAAATCTCACTAATGGTAGCAATGGTAATCCTTCATCCTCTCTTCCTCAATCTCAACCTTTATGTTAGTTTACTCCCTCTTCTTCCACAATAATTATCTCTTCAATAATGGCTTTTTCATCATTTTCTAATGGTTCTATTCTGACATATTTTATGATAGAGCCATACCATAATGCCACTTGTTTGCCTAAGTCAATCACACCTATTCCTAAGGTTGAACCTTTTCGCTCATCTATTGAGACTCTAGTTTTCAAAATCCCTTTGCATATCCCTTCAATTAGCTCAGTTTCATCCCCTATGTCTGAGAAAATTGCAATAATATCACCATCATCATTTCTTAAGGCTACTTCTGTGCAATTTCCTTCTATGGAATCTTCTATTCAAGACATTTCTTCAGCCCCTGAAGTGACTCTTGTTCAAAATGTTACTTCCTCCCCTGCCACCTCTCATATCAATGTGGATATTCCCTCTCAAACCACAACTCAAACTTCATCTTTGATATCCACAGGCCTAAGCATACTTCCTATTGATGAGGTCAAAGATGAGTTTAATGAAGACTTTGTGGTTTCTTTGGGTGAATATCGATATAGTAAAGCTGAGAAATCTGTGGTAAGACGGGGCAAGAAGAGGGGCAGAGAACAGAACGATATGGATATTTCAATTGTTAATGAAGTTTTATGGACACCACAATCGAGTGATCCACAATCCTATGCTATAGATGCAGCTTCTATTCTAGGAGAGTTCACAGGTGCCAATATGGATGTTGGCATCTCTCTAAATAGAGAGTTTGATAAACAAAAGGAGGAAATTATCAGTTTGAAAGAAGCACTAGAGTAGTTCAAGAAACAACATGAGGACAAATAGGATGAACTCCAACTAAAGAATGTTGCTCTTAGTGTAGAGTTGTAGAGAGAAAAGAATGATAATGCTACTCTGGTTCAAAAGGTTGCAACATTAGAGAGGCAAAATGAAGATGCAATTGCAAGTGCAGCTTCATCTTCATTTTCCAGGTTTTCCAAAGAAGAGTTTAAGGAGCTTGCTATCAGAAATAACATGGAACATTTTGATTTGATATGTGAGTTTTTTGGAATTCTTGCTGATATATTTGAGAATCATACAGTGTTTTACAAGATGTATGTGGTTTTGGAGGACCTAATTGAGAAAAGACAGCAGGCCTCAAAATCTTATGATGAAGTCACTGATTGGCAGAGGTACATGAAGGAGAGGCCTGATAATATCACTCTCCTCACCCATTTTCAGTTTAAAAGAGCTAGAAATATTATGAGAGCTTGGGAAGTTTTGGATTATACAGTGGTCGATGCCATAAAGAAATCTCAGGATATCTGTGGAAGAAGGTGGTATGCAGTTGATCATATCATGACCAACTTATCCTTTCCTACCATGGCAGTTATTGAGAAGGCATGTCCACCTGGACTGATGATCGAGCATGTTGAGAAATGAAGGGATGACCAAAAGGAGAAAATCAAGGAATTGGATCACATCAACATACATGATGTGGAGCAATTAATAAAACATCCATTCGCAGTGCAAAGAAATACCCATGTCTACATATGATTTTGGCATAAGTTGGATAAGAATGAGGTAGAGGATTATAAATGTAATGCTAAATTAGGCATAGAATCAGCCACTCATCCTGATATTGAGGAGCTGCTACGAATTTGGAGAGTCTAGAAATATTTCCTAGGATATTAGCCTTGTTTAGTTTTTGGATCCCCTTTAGGGGGGATTCTATTTTTTGTAATAATTATTTAAGTAAATGATCTTCAATGTATCAAGGGCTCTTGAACTTTTGAATTTTGGAAGGAAGACTAATACAAGGGATCGAACAACACTTCAGCTTTTGCTAAGTTCTTTTATGTAGTTTGTTACAGATAATTCTAAATATTATACAGTGTTGTAATTCTTATCTTTTGTACTTGATCTATCAAATTTCTTTGACAGTTTCAGTTTTCTTATTCCAAATGATCAGATAGTACTGTGGTTCATTTGCAAATTGGTTAATGTGTTTATTTAACTCTGATTTATCTCTGTTAATTATAAATACATTGATAAAACTTCATGAAATTTCTTTTATGAACTATCTTTATCTATTTTTGCAAATGCTTCAGCAGTAAGAGTTCTATAGCTTATAAGTTGGTTTTTCAACTAACTTGAGCACCTACATTTTATCTAGAATGGTTTAACTCCAATTTACTGTTATTTAATTTTTATTAAATAATTGCAATCTCAGTAAGTATAGTTTCATTCTATTTACATTTATGTCAATGTGATGAATTGTATGTTCTACACATAGCTCAAGACGATCTATCAATTATTCAACACCTTTTCAAAATAGTTTAGATTTAGATTAGGTTCTTCTTCCTAGTTAAGGTTTTAGTTTTCCTTTTATGTTCTTAACTTTGTGTTTTCCATTCTGGAAAACAGATCCCCTTGTGGATCAAATACATTTGTAAGCTAATGGAGGCTATTAAAGTATCTGTGGGAGATTACCATTCCAAACACCTCGAAGATATAACAATACCTATGTGGGATTTTTTGTATCCTTTGGATGGGTTTTCTTTGTGTGTTGCAAGCCTTAAACACCCTAATCAACTAGATACCTAGTTGGGGATTCAAAAAATGGTGGTATGAGGAGGGCTGACACATCACGCCTAAACGAAATAATCATACACCTCCTCTAGCAAGAGATTCGATCATCACTCATAGTCACACTACCATGTCTACCTCAGGGGAGCAAGTAGTTCAAGTTTTAGACACTATTCCAGTTACCCTTGGACAAGAATAGGCTACACCGTCAGACATATACATTTTCGTATCACCAATCATAGGGCCCATCATAGTCAAACAATTGTTGAAGGGTAATTCCTACAATGTTTCTGAGTTTAGAAGAAAATTCATTGAAGATCATCCTAATTAGGCTTTGCCTTAGATCAATAATTAAGACAACCCAAGCCTAGGTGATTAAAAAATTGAAATACATCGCGACCTTTTCAGTGAGACATCCACTTCTGGTTTAGATATAGGTTCCTTGTTTCTAGAGTCAACAACTCTTCGACACAACATCCGAGTGAGAGGGCCACCCCCGTCTCCTCCCTCTTCTTCATATTAATCTAACGAATCGTCAAATTCTAAATATTCAGACTCCTTAGCAGAATCTATCTCAATGGCCGATGAATGACCTAGCAGGCCATGGTTAGATGGGGATGCCATATCCATTTTAGGCGATCAGCACAGATTGCCTAAAAATCTCGAGAAGTGGCTTCCGAAATTTAATCCAACTGATAAAATTCTTGTGGAAGACCACATAAAATCCTTCATGCAAGCCATTAGACTTAGAAATGTTATCCATGAGGATGTGGTTTGCAAACTGTTCCCTTACACATTTGAGGGAAATGCTTCTACCTGGTAGTTTTCCTTAGAAGCTAGCTCCATCCCGTCGTGGGATGTGTTTTTCAAAATATTCACTCAAAAGTTTGGGGATGACAAGACCCCAGACGAATTAGTAATAGAGCTCTCTTCCATGAAAACTAAGGGTAAAGAAAGATTCAAAGACTACAATCACCGGTTTTCATATTTAAAGAATATGATCCCAAATACAGTACTTCATGTCGAGGAATTACTGGTAGCTTACTATATTAAGGGTCTCCCGACCAAAATATCCATGTGGGTCAAAAGGGACCATAAAGAATCCTTGCAACATGCTTTCTCTGAAGCCATTCAGGTTGAAAGAGACATGTTCTGTCTCAAAGACAACCCTGACTCTACATTCGAACAAGCATCTACCTCACGTAGGAAAAATGACAGTTCCTTTAAACCTGCTACTACCAGCCAAGATCCATTCAATATGAGTGAAGTGAAGAAGCTCCTTCAAAGGATGTCTAATGAGATGGTAGATCTCAAGAAGACAAAAAATGAAAATCAATCAAATAATAGAGGATTCAATAGGCCACCTTTTAGGAGGCCAAATCAACCTCCTCATAATCCACCACCTCCAAATACTAGCGAGGGGTTCACCTTAGAAGATATCTTCTCTGTCTTGAAATCCTTAGCTATAGGAACACCAGATATCATGAAAACCTATGAAGATCAGTACACCCAAGAATCACAACCTCCCCAAGAGGAAGAGGAGGATGATCAGCAGGTTAGCTCTGTGAGCTTCTTTTCAAAAGAAGAAGAAGAAGAAGAAGAAACCGATATAGTTTTTAATCTCCAGCATACACACAATACCAGGTCTAAAGGGACACCTCCCTAGGAGTCATCTCCTCTGACAGAGACCCCTAGCAAAGGTAAAGCTCAAACTCAGAAGGGCACCCTCATTCCTGAGCTAGAATACAACTTGGTCGAGGATCTTAAGAGAGTCAAAGAAAACATATCTTTATTTAACCTTCTCAAAATCCCTTCCATAAGGGATTCCTTACTCAAAAGCATGATTATAAAGTAACCCCAAGAAGCTCAGAATAATAACATTGACTCTACTTCCCATCCAAACCATCGTAGGCCTAGAAGCAAGGGTACTCCTCCCTTTTTACTTACCTTTGAGATCTTGAACAGAAATGTGCATAACTGTATTGTAAACTCAGGTGCTTCATTGAATGTTATGCCCCTTTCTATGTTTAAGAAGCTTAATGCCACCTATGAAAATTGCCCTATTCAGATTGTACAATTAGATAGATCCAAGTTTAAAGTGGTAGGGAGGCTAAGAAATGTTCTTCTCAGATTATCTTTAGATCCTCGGATTCATCAAATAATAGATATTGTGATTGTGGATATTCTAGAGACCTACGGTATGTGGCTGAGTTGGGATTGGTCATAGAAACTGAAAGGTTACTTTGCTACTAATTGGTCTCACTTGTGATTGCCTCTTAACGGGAAGCCTAATAATCTCAAAGTTGATAGAGAACCTTTCATGAAACAAACTGTAACACATCTCAATGGTTCCAACGAATCTGTCTCCTTCTTTAACAATCAAATTGAACATTTCACATTTGAAACTTTCTTTGGAGACTTACCTGCTGATGTATCACCAATAGAGGTGATTAGTCTAGAGAAGTTCTATGATTTACAAGATAAATTAAGAAAAAACATAAATTGCAATACTCGCTCAACCTTAAATCACACCCCTGTTAATTTAGGAACAGAGCATGAACCCCTATTTACCAATCTTGGAATACACTGTTCCCATGATGAAAGAAGAATTTTTAGCAAAATCTGCAAGGAATATAAAGAAATTTTTTCCTGGACATATGATGAAATCAGGACCTTTGATACTATCTTCATGCATCATAACATCCCCATGAAATTTGATGTAAAACCTTATCAGCAGAAATTGAGGAAAATGCAGCCTAGTCTAGAGCCTTCTGTTAAGAAAGAACTAGACAAACTACTCTCAGCTAGGATCATATTTCCCGTCCAACACATGAAATGGCTAGCTAAATTGGTCCTTGTTCGTAAAAAGAATGGGGAAATCAGACTATGCATAGAATTTAGGAACCTAAACTAAGCCTCTGAAAAGGACAACTATCCTATTCCTCCAATGGAGTAGATCCTATAGAAGGTATCCATACCAGAGATGTTTTCGCTGCTAGATGGTTTTTCTGGTTACAACCAAGTCTTAGTTGCACCCAACGATCAACTGAAAAATGCTTTGAGGACCCCTTGGGGAAAATTTGGATATAGACAAATGTCGTTTGGACTAATAAACGGAGGAGCCACATTCTAAAGATCTATGGACATAGCTTTCAGGGGTTTGATCCACAATTCTATTGTTGTGTACCTTGATGATGTTACCATTTACTCTAAAAGATGACAAGATCATTTGTCTACGCTAAAACAAGTATTCGAAAGGTGCAGGAAATTCGGCATCTCCCTCAATCACAAGAAGTCCATATTTGCAGTAACAGAAGGTAAGTTTTTGGGTTTTGTAGTTTCAAAAGAAGGTATGATCATTGATTTGGAATTCTTCGAAGCAATATCCAAGATCGGCCTTCCTAACTCTTGTAAAACAATGCAGTCATTTTTGGGTAAGATTAATTTTGTTCGAAGATTTGTTCCTAATTTTTCTCAAGAGTAGTTAAACCCCTACAGTTTTTAGTAAAAAAGGATGCACCATTTAAGTGGTCCAATGGTTCCAACAAATCTGTCTCCTTCTTTAACAATCAAATTGAACATTTCACATTTGACACTTTCTTTGGATACTTACCTGCTGATGTATCACCAATAGAGAATGAGAAAAAACACTCTCAAATAACTCATCCTACATCTGTTCCACTCTCTAGCACTATTGTTCGTAATGTATATAATGTAAATACCAATTTCAGAATTGATCCTACAGTTTGGACCTTTTTTTTTATGGCTCTAGCTCAAAGGAAGGAGTAGGTGCATGATGTGTATTTATTGATCCTAAAGGGATCAAAACCATGATTGCATGTAGGTTGGAATTTTAATGTACCAATAATATGGCTGAGTACGAGGCTTTATTCCAAGGAATCAAGAAAACTATCGATATGGGAGCTAAAGCGATTGAATGTGTGGGAGACTCCAGAATCATTGTGAAAAGGTACGAAATCAGATACACTGTCTATCTCCATGCCTAGTTAATTATAAAATATTAATCATGGACATGACTAGTTCCTTCTCAGAATTTAGTATTAGATATGTCCCTAGGTCCTAGAACTTTGACGCAGATCTGCTAGCCAACACTGCATCTAGACTGATCCCTCTCGAAGGCTTGTCTCCACAAACCTTCTCTATCGAATTGATGTACAGACCCTCAATACCCGACAATGTCACAAATTGGAAGGTGTTTGATGATGATCATCAAATACTTGACTTCCTGTTAGCCCAAAATACCTTTGAGAGTATGGCTATTGACAAATCCGATCATGAGAAGTCTCTATCTGATCCTTCCAACATCATCCCCAAATCTGTCATGAGTCTGGAGAAGTTCTATGATTTACAAGATAAATTCAAACAAACCATCAATTGCAATACTCAAATCTCAACCTTGAATCACACCCCTGTTAACTTAGGAACAAAGCATGAACCCCAATTTATCAATCTTGGAATACAGTGTTCCCGTGACGAAAGAAGAATTTTTATCAAACTCTACAGGGAATATAAAGACATTTTTTCCTGGACATACGATGAACTTCGGACCTTTGATACTACCTTCATGCATCATAACATCCCCATGAAACCTGATGTAAAACCTTATCAGCAGAAATTGAGGAAAATGCATCCCTAGTCTAGAGCCTTCTGTTAAGAAAGAACTAGACAAACTGCTCTTGGCTAGGATCATATTTCCCATCCAACATACGCAATGGCTAGCTAACTTGGTCCCTGTTCGTAAAAATAATGGAGAAATCAGACTATGCGTAGACTTCAGGAACCTGAACTGAGCCTCTACAAAAGACAACTATCCTATTCCTCCAATGGAGCAGATCCTACAAAAGGTAGCCAGATCAGAGATGTTTTTTCTACTAGACAGTTTTTCTGGTTACAACCAAGTCTTATTTGCACCCAACGATCAACTGAAAACTGCTTTCAGGACCCCTTGGGGAACATTCAGATATAGACGAATGTCATTTGGACTAAAAAACATAGGAGCCACATTCTAGAGAGCTATGGACATAGCTTTTAGGGGTTTGATCCACAATTCTATTGTTGTGTACCTTGGTGATGTTACCATTTACTCTAAGAGATGACAAGATCATTTGTCTGCACTAAAATAAGTATTCGAAAGGTGCAAAAAATTCGGCATCTCCCTCAATCCCAAGAAGTCCATCTTTGCAGTAACAGAAAGTAAGTTGTTCTGTTTCGTAGTTTCAAAAGAAGGTATGATCATTGATCCTAAATGATTTGAAGTAATCTCCAAGATCGGCCTTCCTAACTCTCGTAAGGCAATGTAGTCATTTTTGGGTAAGATTAATTTTGTTCTAAGATTTGTTCCTAATTTTGCTCAAGAGTAGTTAAACCCCTATAGTTTTTAGTAAAAAAGGGTGTACCGTTTAAGTGGTTCGAAGAACAGAAAAATGCATTTACTGAAATTCAGAAAACCATAGCAGAAGAACCTACTCTCATGTCCCTGGATTTTAGTAAATATTTTATATTGTATACATTCTCTATTGACTTTTCTTATGCTGATGTCCTCATGCAGAAAAATCATGAAGACATTGAAATCCCCATTTCTTTCATGAATTCCACATTCAAAGGGGCTGAACTCAATTCCTCCCAAGTTGAAAAAAAGGTCTACACAGTATACAAATCAGTAAAACATTACAGGCCTTGTATTTTGAAGTCTAGGACTAAGGTGATTGTCCCTTATGTGGAAATTCGCAATGTCCTTGTCTAAAAAGAGTTGGAAGAAAAGAGAGCTCACTAGATGACCTCCCTTCAAGAATATGATCTGGATATTAAGCCTACGAATATCGTTAGAGGACAAGGTTTGTGTCAGCTCACCGCCCAGTCAAATGACCCTGAAAATCAACAAGCTGATTGGGAACAAGAAGAAGCTACTCCTACAGGTCATGTTAATGCACTTGAAACTACAACATATGAATGGTATGATCACATCATATTCTTTATTCATAATGGGTTTGCTCCTGAAACCCTAGATCCCAAAAAATGTAGAGCATTAAGGCTGAAATCATCCCCTTATCAACTTATTAATGATGTTCTGTGTAGAAATAATTATGATGGAGTGTTTCTCAGATGCCTAGGAAAAAATCAGATTGATGATTTCCTGTTTCAATTTCATGCAGGACTTGTAGGTGGACACTTATCAGGTGATACCACAACTCACAAAATTATCAGGGTAGGATACTATTGGCCTACCTGTTCAGAGATGCCCATTCATTTGTCAAAACATGTGAGCCTTTCTAGAAGTGCACTGGAAAATTCAAGAAACCTACTTACCCCTTGCAGCCATTAGTAGTCCAATTCCCATTTCAACAATGGGGATTGGATTTCGTCGGATCCATCAACCCCATATCCTCATTACAACACAAATACATTTTAAGAGCCATTGACTATTTCACAAGGTGGGTAGAAGTAGTCCCTTTAAGACTGTGTAACACAAGCCAGGTAATTTCCTTCTTATAAAATCAGATAATCACCAGGTTTGGCACCCTTGAGTATCTTGTTTTTTATAATGCCTCATATTTCTAGTCCATTGACTTGACCAGCTACTCCCTTGAAAAGGGGATAAAGATTAAGTTTTCTGCCAATTACTACCCCGAGGGCAATGAGCTTGTAGAGTCCTCAAACAAAAAATTGATAAGAATCCTTAACAAGATAGTCGCTTCACATCACAAAGACTAGCACACCCAAATTTACTATGCTCTTTGGGCAAATCGAATCACCCCAAAGGAAGCCCTTGGTAACTCCCCTTATTGCCTTGCTTATGGCAAGGAAGCTATCCTACCACCTAATGTCACCATTACTTCATTACAGTTGGTCCAATCCATCCAAGAGAGTGATTCTTCCCCATTACAATAGAGGATTGATTCTCTGCTCAAACTAGAAGAGGATAGAGAGAAATCCAAGAATAAATTTTACCAACATCAACAGTTGGTTAAGAAATGGTTCGATGAGAGGTCTTCTTCTGGAAGAGATTTCTAAGTAGGAGATTTAGTGTTGATATGGGACAAACAACATAAGGATAACAAAGAATACACCAAGTTTCAGTGCCTTTGGTTAGGACCATTCATTGTTACAGAAAATATTGGCCCTAGTACAGTTTGACTACAAACATTGGAAGGGGTCCTTGACATTTTCCTAGTGAATGTTTTTCTGCTCAAGAAGTACTTTGTTTGAAAAGGTTGATTCAACCCTTTATATAGGTTTGGTGTGTTATTTTCCTTCTATTTTCTGAATGTTTTCTTGATTTCGGTAACTTTTGGTAATATCTTCACCCTTGGCAATAATGAGCAATCAACTTTCTCAATATTCAATATTCACAACTAAAACAGATCTATCAATGTCTATCTTTTCTAACTCATATCAAGGTTTGTTATATTTGAATGATAACCATATTTACAGCATTTTGTATTGATTCCCTCTCATCCAGGTTAATACATTCTACATGCTTTACTTTGATGATGATAGTTATGGAAGAAAAGGCTCACCCTGTCTAAGGTCTCATTAGGGAATTGTGGCATATCTTCATAGCCTGGTCAGTCTTACTCTTTGGTATTCAATCATGTCCATATATCTTATCATGTGGATTACAAGATGAGGGGTCTCACCACGATCCATATCATTAGGTTCATAGGTTCTCAATGGAATGACATCTTTTTCCATTTAATATGGGGAGATGGCTTCCAATTCTCTGGAAGATGGGAGATCCTATCACAAGTTATCCTATTCATGATCTGCAGAGCATCAGTGAGTAATGTTTCCTACATTTGAACACCAATCCATGGCAATGTCTTGTAATTCACACTTTACATTAAACCCCAGTCAAACCCCAAATAAGAAAGCATTGCACATAGGAAGAGGGGGTCCTATCTAAGGCCGACCTCACTATGATCATGGGATTGATGTTGGACTGAAACTATTTCCAAATGGTTCCCAAGCTATTATAGTTGCTTTCGGCCATATAGCTGGAAGAAAAGAGGTATCCTTACCAAGCCATCTTGCTCAGTTTCTAGATCAGGTTTGTGAATGGCACTGATCACCAGAACATGGGGCAGTGATCCCATGTCAATGCAATCTTACTAATTCAAAAAAAAATTGGGAAAGAAAATGATGGTTTAAGAGGACCTATGTGAAAAACCAAAGTGGTAAAGGTATGAAATTAGGCTCAACTTTAAACTACATTCCTATGTCAGCCTCAGTTCATATGAACCTATCTTCCAATAACATTTGAATCAGAGTTGCATCATTTTTAAATGACCATGGATGGGATTGCATCCATAATTTTAAAATTTTCTAGTTGGTTACATTCTTATGTTAACATTTCTTGAGAGTTAATCATTTGCCCACTGACAGTTTGATTAGAAAGGATTTTTTTTTTGTAGAGATAATTGGTTCTTCCATCCAGTCACCATTTGTTGTAGGAACAACAGATCCCATGTCATTTTGACACGGGAGCCCAATTACATGTACGAAGATTACTTGGTAAGACTCTTCGTAATATTAAAGGGTTTCCTTTAAGATTTTTATTTCTTGACTCTTGGGATTCATTAACTTAGTCAAATTTCCAAAAAATCCATGTTTAATTTCTTTGTTTTTAACGCAGTAAGATTGGGTTTTTGTTTCGATCGTTTCCATCTTGCATCTTGCAATCCGCATCCCGCAAATGTGGGATGTAGGAGAATTTTTATGTGCATTTATTTTTAGTCAACTTGCATCCTGCATCCAACTATTTGCAAAGTGCGGGTTGCGCGGTCATCATTTGTTTTCATTTTGGTTTGCATATTTCTACATCCTGCATCCCACATCCCGCAAGATGTGGAATGCGGGGTGCAGAGCCGATTGGAAATTTTTTTGCTATTTTGTGATTCCGCAACCCGCAACCCACAAGTTGCAGAACAATTAATAAACCTGCAATTTTTGTTTTTTATCCCGCATCCCGCAAAGTTGATCTTGACCGTTCTTTTTCTTTTTACCCTCATCTGATAGTCTATATTATTTCTCAGGAATTATAAATATGATAGTTTTGATTTATGATTTTTCACTGTTTTTACTGCTGTAATTCGCTGTGCTGTGTGATTTTTACCTCTAGAATTTACCACACGATTCCAACAGTGATTGCTACAGTTTTAGGTTGGTTACCAGGTTTCCTTCTCGCATTTTGAATTGATTACTGTGATTAATGTATAATTCAGTTTTAAGTTTTGGTATAAATATTCAAAACGACACACGGCGACATCCAAAACCCCCAGAATTACTAGGAGTAAAAACCTTCAGAAGGATATGTTCACCAAAGACCCAAAATTTGGTGTCTTTTCTGATACTAGCAACCGAGTAAGTGAAACTTATCATTTATATTGGTCCAAGGTTTACTCAATTTTTGATAACAACGACCTCTCAGATTTCTAGAGTGACCAAATTGTTTTTGAGAGAATTAGAGATTATGGCATGCATATGGTTCCTACTAGACCGGCCATCCTACCTTATAACGATGTTGTGCGATGGATTATAGACCACACCAATGTGAAAGATCATTATTTCAATACCAGTACCAAGTCTCAGCTAGCCAATTTTCACTCATAAACCTTTCTCAGGATTTATGCTCTTAAACCTTATACCTAGGTCCTAGATGTAGATTTTGTTAACTCTGACAAATCCAAATTTAATTTCGACTAGATGCTCAAATCCTGGATGATAGAACCTCACAAATTTTCCAAGAGTAAAGATGAATTATACCCTGTCGAGTGTTTTAAAAAGATTACTCCCTGCTGGTAGCGATGCTGTGCAAGCTTGATGGCCTTCCCAACTGTTCTTTATTTAAAGAGGAATGGGATCCCATCGCTCATCGCATTATTAATACAAGTGAATATTTCCCTTGGGCCTCAATTCCATCATTAGAACTTAAAAACATCATCCAGGAGTTCTAGAAATCCACTGCTAAGAAAAATCCCAATGTTTATCTCACCGCCTTCATTGTGGACATCTTCTGTGCTGATTTTTGTTACCCTAATTTGGGATGGAGTTGGGAATTGTTGGCCTCACCTATACATATTTACCATTCTGAGCTCTGGGATAGTAACTACGTGACTCGGTTCTATGATATATGCAAAAATTTTCTTGGCAGGGTGTATTTTTTGATTTTCAACAAAGAAGCCCCTGTGTTCTCATCGAAAGAAAAATCTCTCATAGCCACTATGGGAGACTGGTATGTGGGTGAATATTTCACCTACATTAGGGTTTATGGAAACAACGCAGCTCACATGTTTCCTAAGTTCTTCCCAGATAGGTTGGTCTTAGAAGAGATCTCATTTCAGACAGTTATAGAGGGAATCTACAAGAAATGTGTTGCACCAAAGAGAAAAGTTTGGCCCAGGTTTCCTATTACACTTGGATACTTGAGTGTTCCCTCTTCTACTTGGGCATCAGATCTGAGTGACCATATCATGTCACTTAAACTTGGTTTTGCAAGAAAAATGGAACACGATCCTAAAGGGATTGTTTATTTACACCTGAGGGAGAACCATTTTAAAATAGGTTATGTTCATGAGGAAACTCCGAATGATTTCATTTATCAGGGAGTAGATACATTTTTTGAAGTCCCGGAAAGGGCTAAGAGCAAATAAGAGCAAAGCCATATCCTGCAGTATCAGAAGGAGATCAAAGAGAGGGTAAAACATTATAGATCTATGGAGTTGGACATCCTTGAAAGGATGGAAAAAGACAGGGAAGAAAGAGAAGCCCAAGCTGCAACAAAAGATGTTTTGGCAACAAAACTACTTCTGTGGGAACCAGCTCAGAATTGGATAAAGGGAAATATCCCATGGGATAAAATCCCCAGGTATCTGTGGAACAGGAGGTTAGAGATTATTTGCATACTTTAGATCAGATAAAGTAGAGGATGAACAAATTTACTTCAGCACTAAATACTCAGGAAGTTGCAATCTGACACCTAATTGAAGATGCTCAAGTGACTACTGTGAATGGTAATATTCTATATGTACTAGCACAAATCGAACAAGAGCCTCTCAAATGGATACAATCTTTGATCTCATATGCTCCTTCCTCTACCATTGGCTTGAATCATTGAAAGGAAGAGGAGGGCATAATTTCTGCTGTTCCTATTACTGTTGAGACTGATAATTATTTTCAAAATCTCACCAATGGTAGCAATGGTATCCTTCATCCTCTCTTCCTCAATCTAAACCTTTATGTCAGTCTGCTCCCTCTTCTTCCGCAATACTTCTTTCTTCAATAATGGCTTTGTCATCATTTTATGATGGTTCTGTTGTGACACCTTTTATGACAGACCTCTACGGTAATGCCACTTGTCTACCTGAGTCAATCACACTTGTTCCTAGGGTTGAACCTTTTCCCTCATCTATTCAGACTCCATATTTCAAAATTCCTTTGCATATCCCTTCAATTAGCTCAGTTTCATCCCCTATGTCTGAGAAAATTGAAATAATATCACCATCATCATTTCTTAAGGCTATTTCTGTGCAATTTCCTTCTATGGAATATTCTGTTTAGGACATTTCTTTAGCCCCTAAAGTGACTCTTGTTCAGAATGTTACTTCCTCCCCTACCACTTCTCATATCACTATGGCTATTCCCTCTCAAACCACAACTCAAACTTCATCTTTGATATGCACATGCCTAAGCATACCTCCTATTGATGAGGTCAGATATGATTTTAATGAAGACTTTGTGGTTTCTTTGGGTGAATGTCGATATAGTAAAGATGAGAAATCTATGGTAAGACACAGCATGAAGAGGGGAAGAGATCAGAATGATATGGATATGTCAATGGTGAATGAAGTTTTATCGACATTGCAATCGAGTGATCCACAAGCCTATGCTATATATGCAACTTCTGTTCTAGGAGCGTTCACAGGTGCCAATATGGATGCTGTCAACTCTATAAATAGAGAGTTTGATAAACAAAAGGCAGAAATTATCAATTTGAAAGAAGAACTAGAGAAGCTCAAGAAACAAGATGAGGACAAACAGGATGAACTCCAACTAAAGAATGTTGCTCTCAGTGTAGAGTTGCAGAGAAAAAAGAATGATAATGCTACTCTAGTTCAAAAGGTTGCAGCATTAGAGAGGGAAAATGAAGATGTAATTGCAAGTGCAGCTTCATCTTCATTTTCCAGGTTTTCCAAAGAAGAGTTTAAGGAGATTTCTATCAGAACTAACAGGGAAAATTTTGATTTGATGTGTGAGTTGTTTGGAACTCTTGCTGATATGTTTGATACTCATACAGTGTTTGACAAGATGTGTGTGGTTTTGGAGGACTTAATTGAGAAAAGACAAAAGGCCTCAAAATCTTACGATGAAGTCACTGATTGGTAGAGGTACATGAAGGAGGGGCCTGATAATATCACTGTCCTCACCCCTTTTCAGTTTAAAAGAGCCAGAACTATTCTGAGAGCTTGGGAAGACTTGGATGATACAGTGGCCGATGCCATAAAGAAAGCTTAGGCTATCTGCGGCAGAAGGTGGTATGGAGTTGATCCTATCATGACTGACTTATCATTTCCTACCATGGTGCTTATTGAGAAAGCATGTCCACCTGGACTAATGATCAAGTAGGTTGAGAAACGAAGGGATGACAAAAGCAAGATCCTAGTGCAAAGCAAGATCCATTCCTAGTGCAAAGCAAGATCCATGTCTACATTCGAGTTTGGCAAAAGTTGGCTAAGAATGAGGTCGAGGATTATAAATGTAATGCTCAATTAGGCATAGAATCAGCCACTTGTCCTGATATCGAGGAGCTTCTACAAATTTGGATAGTCTGGAAAGACATACCGAGGATATTAGCCTTGTTTAGTTTTTGGATCCCCTTTAGGGGGAATTCTATACGATTTGTAATAATTATTTAAGTAAATGATCTTCAATGTATCAAGGGCTCTTGAAGTTTTGAATTTTGGAAAGGAGAGTAATACATGGGATCAAACAACACTTCATCTTTTGCTAAGGTCTTTTATGTAGTTTGTTACAGAGAATTCTGAATATTATATAGTGTTGCAATTCTTATCTTTTGTACTTGATCTATCAAATTTCTTTGGCAGTTTCAGTTTTCTTATTCCAAATGATCAGATAGTACTGTGGTTCATTTGCAAATTGGTTAATGTGTTTATTTAACTCTGATTTATATCTGTTAATTATTAATACATTGATAAAACTTCATGAAATTTCTTTTATGAACTGTCTTTATCTATTTCTGCAAATGCTTCAGTAGTAAGAGTTCTATAGCTTATAAGTTGATTTTTCAACTAACTTGAGCGCCTGCAGGTTATCTAGAATGGTTTAACTCTGATTTACTGTTATTTAATTTTTATTAAACAATTGTAGTCTCAGTAAGTATAGTTTCATTCTATTTACATTTATGTCAATGTGATGAATTGTATGTTCTACACACAACTAAAGATGACTTGTCAATCATTCAACACTTTTTCAAAATAGTTTAGATTTAGATTAGGTTCTTCTTCCTAGTTAAGGTTTTAGTTTTCCTTTTCTATTCTTAACTCTGTGTTTTCCATTTTGGAAAATAGATCCCCTTGTGGATCAAATACATCCATAAGCTAGCGGAGGCTATTAAAGTATCCGTGGGAGATTACCATTCCAAACACCTTGAGGATAGAACAATACCTATGTGGGATTGTTTTCCTCATGTGTTGCAATCCTTAAACACCCTAATCAACCACATGCATAGTTGGGGCTTCAAAAAGAGCATATAAGGTCATGGTTAGTTGAACTATCCATTGGTTAGTTCAACTATCCATTGGTGGGGTAGTAACTAAATGTCCATTGGTCATGAATGGGTTAGCCACTTGTGTAGATCTGAATGCTCTACCACTTGGATCCTATGATTTCGTCATTGGAATGGATTGGATAGGAGCACATAGAGCAAAGCTATATTGTTACAACATGACTTTTGAGTGCTTAGATGAAGAAGGAAACCCAAGGGTTGTGAAAGGCATTCCAGAAGTGATCTCTGGGAGGAAGTTTTCAGCAATGCAGCTGAAGAAGTTATGTGGGAAAAGTTGCAGAGTGTTAACAACTCATATTTTGGAGGCAACATAGAATGAATATCCTATATTGGAGGACCTTCATGTGTTGCAGGGATTAAGGGATGTTTTCTTGATGAAGTTCCAAGTTTTTCTCTAAGGAGTAACATCGATATAACAATTGAACTTGTGTCAGGTAAAGCACCAGTGTCTAGGACACCCTATAGGGTGAGTACACCAGAAATGATAGAGATAAAGGTGCAGCTGCAAGCATTGTTGGAAAAGAGGTATGTCAAGAAAAGTGTTTCTCCTTGGGGAGCACCATTCCTAATTATGAAAGAGAAATATGGTACACAGAAGATGTGTATTGATTTCATACCATTGAACAAATTCAATGTGAATAACAAGTATCATTTGCCCAGGATTGATGACCTCTTTGATCAAGTGAGAAGATCAAAGGTGTTTTCCAATATTGACTTAAGGTCTAGTTCCCAACACGTAAGGATCAAGGATGAAAATCTTCATAATACAACCTTCAAAGCAAGGTATGGATCCTATGATGCTGTAGTGGTATTATTAGGTTTCACAAATGCACCAGCTACATCTATGTGCCTCGTGAATAATGTTTTCAGTAAGTATCTAGATAGGTTTGTTCTTTTTCCTTAATGGCATTCTTATTTATTCTAAGAATGAGGAAGAACATGCAGAACATTCGAGGCTGACTTTGAAATTGCTTAGGAAGCATAAGTTGTATGTAGGTTTGAGCAATTCTGACTTCTATAAAGATAGAATTCATCATTTGGGTCACATTATTGCGGATAGATGAATATCTGGAGACCCTAAAAAGATTGAGGCCATGATGAGTTGGCCTGCTACAAGAAAGTTAACAGATATAAGATATTTTGTGGGACTTGCAGGGTATTGCAGGAAGCTCACTAAAGAATATTCTACAAGTAAATTGAAGCCTATGTATAGGCCGAGGAAGCTTGCATATGAACTTATAGTTCCATGAGGAAGTGGCCCTTGTGTGTATGGGAATGCATATGAGCACTTCATGAAGACTTAGGTAGAATGACCTGAGCATAGGAGTATGGTTGTGCCCAAGGAACCCAAGGCAGGAAGCTGCCATGTGCAATGAGAAGGGTCTCATGGCTCAAAATAGGTTTTGAAACTTCAGATTGCAATTTTTTTTGTTGATTTTGGGACTATGATCTCCTGTGATGGTTTTGAATCATGCTAATAATGGATATGCTTGTTTTGAATTGCTTGATGTTTGAAGGTTCCTGTTGACTAACTGTGACTATTTGGATGATTTAAAATTGTGTCAGGATGACATGTTGTATGTGGATGTCTAGGTTTTGAGAAGCATTTGTAATTAAGGGATGGGTACTCCCCACTTGCAAAATCCAAACAACATGAGGATGGCCTCATGGTTGCACAAATCTGATTTTATGCAAGAAGAAGGACTGTGAACTCAAATTTTTATTTTTGAATATCAATGTTATTGATCATTTGATATTTGGGAAATCATGTATGCATAAAATAGATTTGAGAATCTAGGATTAAAATTTTATGATGACATCTCATGTAAACAACATACTTGTATGTAACGTAGGTGAGATGATGAAAATATGTACTAGACATACATTGCTCCTCAGAGGGATGTACAGGGTGTACATAGCTTCTCAAAAGGATGTGTTTGGAATAGGTTTGGAAACCTATGATTGATATTTTATAATGGCATCTGATGAAAACTGCATGTATATATGTAACACATGTGAGATGATGAAAAACATGTATAGGGAGTACATGGATCCTCTGGAAGTCTGTAATTGGGTACATAACTTCTCCCCCCTTCCATCTAGGCACCGATATGCATCAATGGGGACACCCAAGGTGTAAGACATATGGTTAGACTTCTTTTCGCACATATTCACACCGTAAGGGGACTTTGACAAGAGTGGGGGATCCATGAAGAGAATAAACCCTAGGTATTATGATGTCTGGAAAGTAAGCGCCTAAGCATTGGTGAACACTAGAAGAGGTGCTAGCCCTATAAACTAGAGTTGGAATTGAACACCCAAGGAGGTGTTATGATCTGAAGAGAGGTTGACTAGATCTCGGTTGAGAGATGTTGTGCAGATAAGTATTTGGTTTACTTGTCAAACTTTTGTTGTTATTGATTTTCTTTGAACATACATGAGCATATGATGCAACCATGATTTTGAAAATCTTGTTATAGATTGCACCTTATATTAATGAATTTGACTTGTGAATTAATTGTTGTGGTGCCCGGAAAGGAGGCGCTGAGATTGGTGAGAACCTAGAGCGATTTTTAGGCTCTGAAGCAAAGTTGTCATATCTTGGTTGAAAGATATTTTTAGGTGATCCGAGGGTTACAAAAATTTGTCTACCCTTTAATGCCCACCCAGGTGTGGGGTGGGGCAGGGTTATGAGTTTTATGGTTGTATAAAGCCAAATCATATACCCGTGGAACCAAAAGAAGCTACTTATGTAGATGAGTATTTGGTTCACTTAACAACTTTTTGTTGATTTTATGTTAATATACATATGCATGTGATTCATTTATGATTTTTGGAAAATATTGTGAATACTAACATGGGAATTGACTCATTGCTTGGGGCTTGAGCATAAGTATTGCTCATTTCCAAAGACACTGGAAATGTTCCAAGTTGAGGAGAAGGATTCTCGAAGTCCAGAAAAAGATCATGTGGTGTGTGCTGATGCATGCAAGCAAGGACTTGGAAGAGTTCCATATCATGCCTTTGGATAGATAAAGGTGTAGAGGAAGCATTGCGGTCCTATAGAGGCTACGTGGGAGCTGGAGGATGCCATGCGATTGGCACATCCTTTTTTATTCAAATTTGTAGAGCACTGAGGGCGGTTCCAGTGTAGCAATTGTTAAATTATTGTAAAGCACTGAGGATAGTGCTATTGAAAGGGGAGGGGAATGTAACACCCCAGTTTTTACCTCATATTATTTTGATTATACATGATGTAAATTTTGTATGGAATCATGGCAAGGAGCTCAAGGCCAAGGCCCCACCATTGATTGATGTTTTGTGTGTAGGGGATCAGGGTTGATGCCTATGGTTTATGGTGCTAATTCAATCATAGTATATATATTTGTGAATATCATGTAAAGTGAAAAATAATAAAAATACCACAACTAGCTATGTGTCACAACATTAAAGGGATGGGGGCATGATTTTAGAAGGAAGAGGGAGGGGGAATTATTCAGACCTTGAGCCATTGGGGAAAATCCATGTGTCAAAATAAAGCACCCAAAAACATATGTCCATTCCCTCATGCATTCACGTTTCATCTTCCCTCATGTTTTGGGGGAGCTGCGAGACATTTTTTATCATTCTGTTCATTCACTATGCAGGAGGGGGGGTATGCTCATCATCGTGGTTCATCCAAATATGGAATACGAATCATGTATTTTCCCTGTGTTGTTTGTTCTGAACCATTTACCCTTATCCAACACTCGTGAACCTAACAGGCTCAGCGATTTTTGTTTTGTTGAGCGATTGGGTGGTAGAGATCACTCGATTTTATGAAAGAGTGCTCCTCTGAGCTTTCCCTAGTGTCGTCAAACATCATTTCAACATTCTAAATAGTGGGATGATTTACCTAAGTCATGGAATTTGTTTCGGCAATGGTCTCCTTTGTTACAGAGTGAGTGAAGCCTGTTTACCGTGTTTTACCTTGTGATTGTTGTGAGGTGCACCCTAGTTTAGGTCCGATTTGTATGCAAGAGTTAAGGGTGGAAGAGAAGAGCAATAGGATTGATAACTTAGTGCAGAGAGGAACCTCATGAAAATATAAGAGTGGCTAATAATTCCCCACTGCATGGCCTTGAAGAGCACTGGAAGGGAAGGCATATCTCGAGGGATTGTGGAGCAGGGAAGGGGGTGCTTCCTTGTGTTGGGGTGCAGTTATTATGGATACCAAGACAGATAGATCTTGTGTAGGTGTCCCTATCTCTTAAATGAACCACTAGCTTAGCCTTTCTACCTTTCCACCACCTTAGCATCCTGTAAACCCAAGGGAGATTGTCTTGGATGGTAGTTTGTTAACCCAATTGGATCTTGTCTTGGCTGTGTCTTGTTGTGCACTTGGCTTTGTGTGTAATCCTTGGATGGATAGCCTGATAAACCCAACTGTGTTGGCCTAGCTAAGTTTTTGTTGTATCCTTATCTATGTCTGAGTCTTTTAGTGTTCCCATATTCCTTGTGGAAATCATGCCCAACTCGGGGGTGGCAGTGTTGCTGATAGATTGATGAGCACACTGGCCTATGGTTGGGTGGAACGTTGTAGCGACAAAGCTGGCTACAGGATGAGCTTCTTTAAGAGATAATTATCTCTGTGTTAATCTCTACATTTTCATTTGCTTAATGAAATATGATGAACATGCCTAATGTGTTGAATTGATGAATTGCTTCCACTGTATAACTGCAATTGTATGCATCTGGGTATGTTTCCTTTCAATGCATGTTAAATTACATTATGGGCTTAGGTTTCCAGATTGGTGATGTCCTAACTAATCAAATATGTCTAAGACTTCTGTTAACAGGTTGAATTTCCTTCCACAACTCTCCTTTCTGCAACTTGCGGAATGCGAGATACGGAAACATCCTTCTGTAAATTTTGTTCCCCACAAATTTCATTCTGTAACTCTCCTTTCTGCAACTTGTGAGATGTGGGATGTGGCCTCATAATCTCTATTTCCACAATGAACTCTATCCGCAATGGTCTATTCCACATGCGGGATGCAGGATCACAATTTCCCCATAGATCTCCTTCCACAACTCTCTGTTCTACTGTTAGAATAATCAACCCATAGTTTAGACATTAATTTAATTATTTCTGTCTTATTAGCCTAGTTCATGTGTCCCACCTTGTGCAAGTTGTCATTTTCCTATCTATAATGGTCAAACTTGCCTTATTTGACTCATGTAGCACATGGGAGAGCTAAAGGAATCAATTCTACTTTATTCCTAGCCTCCCAGGTGGCCTTCTACTTTTTCTGCTTTATTTCCTACTTTTTCAGTGTTTTAAGGCAAAAGGAAAAGCTAGACTAGGTGAGGTTGACTAGTTTTTTGTCCTACACATACTCCTCTCTTTTCTCCATGAAAAAGCATGTATGAGATGCCATTCCACCACTCTTTAGCTTTCCTAAGCCTTTTTTTCTAATTCATGAGCTCCATGACAGATTTGGGATCAGCTTTTTACACCTATGGGGGATTTGCTTATTTTTGGTAAGCCTGCTTTATGCTAGATTCAAATTGCTCCTCATTCATTCGAATCCCTGATGTATGTTATTTATTCAGCAACCTATGTTCTTACAGGTTTGGCTATTGTACACTGATTTAATACAGTTTAGTGTTCAGCTCCAATTTTCAATCTCTTTGTGAGTGATTTTGCATGATCAATTGTTAATTGCTATGAGTAAAATTAATCTATCACCTGGTTCAATTTCCACATGGTATCAGAGCCATTGTAGGTTGTTTCTCTCCTTCAAAATTTTTTTTGTAGGTTTGACATCAGTGACTGGGAGCCTTCTACTGATAGCCGGGACAGATTTTCTAAGCTATGGATCAATCATAGAAAACTATCTTGACTCCCTTCAATTTCTTTGAATGGAAAGCAGAGATGGAGATACTGTTGAGAGTGAAAGGCCTCTACAAGGTGACTATGGCAACAGAAGAAGATCCCAATGTAGTTGCAGAGAAGATAAAATGGTACAACAGGAGGGATGCGACTTATGGCCTCCTGTGTCTGAGTATTTCCAGAGACCTCCTTTTCCATCTTGATGGATTGAAATCACCGAATGAAGTATGGGAGAATATTGCTGATATTTTTGGAAAGACAGATGAGATGAGGGGACATCAAATCGAAAATGAGCTGATTTCTCTGAGTCCAAATAGCTTTGAATCCCTGTAGCTATATTTCTCCAAGTTCAAAGCACTAGTTTTGCAGCTGAAACAGTGTGGTATTGAAAAGAAAGATGATCAGATCATACTGGCCATCCTCTCGAAGATAGGCCCTAATTATTCAATGTTTGCTTCGACCTTCTATGCCACAAAACTGACAGCTCGAACCTGGAAGATGCCTAGCCTTGCAGATTTCATGGAATCTCTCACACAAGAACAGGACAAGCTAGTGATGATGGGCACCATCAAACCATCCAAATATCAATCTTTTATTGCTAGAGATTTGAAGGTGGATTCTTAAAGCAAAAAGAAAGCTAAAAATACACCTGAGAAAAAGAGAGACAAGAAACAGTCTCCGGAGGATCCACAAGGTCCCAAGAAGAATTACGAGAAGAAGAAGAACAAAAGTGAAATGAACAAGTGCGCATACTGCAATAAGGGTAATCACTCTGAAATATATTGTATGAAAAAGTAGATAGACATGCTGACCCAACTCCTGGAGAATAATGGCATCTCCCTTCCAGAAAGCTCAAAGAAGAGAGAAGGAGGATCAAGTTCAGATGACAGAGAGAGAGTTCATTCTCTAGTTGTTGGCACATCAAGCTCACCCAATTTTATCATTGATTCTAGAGCTTCAAGACACATGGTTTCGAATAAGGAGGCCTTCTCCTCACTGGATATGTCGAAAGGACCATCTATTGTACTGGGAGATGACTCTCTCACTGAAATTAAAGGCAAAGGAAGGATAGATCTTGATCATGGTTAGTTCAGCAATGTGATGTATGTGCGTGGTCTCTCCTCCAACCTCCTGTCAGTGTACCAGATGACCCACATTGGGTCTGCTAAGAAGGTCATATTATCCCCCGATGAAGTTGAGATCACAGAGATTTCAACTGGTAGAGTCATTGCAAAAGGAGTTGCGAATCATGCTCAAAAGGTATACATGTTCTCACACTTCCTACCTCACTCAAACCCCTCTTCTCTTCTCATTCATGCTAATGAAGCCAGCAAGATGTGGCATGAAATATTTGGCCACCTAAATTACAAGTATCTTTCTGATCTTCGTGAAAAAGAGATGGTCATAGGGTTGCCCAAGATAAAATTTTCCAAAGGAGTCTGCCAAGGTTGTATCCTAGGAAAACACCCAGAGCACAAATTTGAGAGAGCTAGTCATGAGAGAACCTCTGTACCCCTCGAGCTGATCCACAGTGATGTTTCTGGCCCATTCCCTCATATGTCCATGATTTAGGCCAAATATGCATTGAATTTCATTGATGAATTTTCCAGGTATTGCTGGTTCACTTCCTGAAACACAAGTCTGAAGTTTTTGGCCTATTCAAAGTCTTTAAAGCTTTGGTTGAAAACCAGTCTGGAAGGAAACTCAAGGCCCTAAGATCTGACAATGGTGGTGAGTATGTCAAGTCTGAGTTTATTAATTATTTTGCAGATGCAATTATTCAGATGTAGCATTTATCCCTTACACACCACACCAAAATGGTGTTGCTGAGAGGAAGAACAGATCACTGAAGGAGATGGCAACATGCATGATGGAGGCCAAAACTTTGCCACCAGAGTACTTGGCCGAAGCTATCAACTATGCATCCTATATTCAGAATAGGGTGCCTCACAAACAGCTTTATGGCATGACTCCCTTTGAAGCATGGAGTGGGCACAAGCCAGATGTGACCCATTTCAGGATTTTTGGCTCAAAGGCTTGGGCTAGAATCCTGACAGAGAAGAGGAAGGCTTTGCAACCCCAAAGCCAATAGTGTCTTTTTTTTGGATACTCTAGAGATTAAAAATNCAGATTTGGGGCTCTTAAGTCAATTTTTGGGGCTTGAGATTGCTCAAACCAAAGCTGGAATCAAGGTGCACCAGTCCAAATATGCCTTGGAATTTCTAAGCAAATTCAAAATGAAGGATTGCAAAGCAAGCAAAACTCCTTTCCTTTCAGGAGTGAAGCTGGAAGAAGTTGATTCTTCACCGACGGTAAACAATACACTGTATAGGCAATTGATTGGATGTTTGTTGTATCTGACACATACTAGACCTGATATTTGTAATGCAGTAAGTGTGGCTTCTATATTCATGGATCATCCTCAAGAGATCCATTGGAAAGAAGCCAAAAGGATCCTTAACCTTGTTTAGGGAACAAGGACACATGGGATCTTCTATAAAGCAAAATCTGATCTTGATTTGATTGGATTTACTGACAGTGATTGGGCAGGTGATAGCACAGATAGAAAGTCCACTTCAAGATATGTGTTCATGCTTGTAGAAGGTCCAATCAGCTGGTCAAGCAAGAAACAT
>LPNX010195061.1:175989-233108 GCA_001517045.1 Pseudotsuga menziesii | reverse complement strand
ATATATACAAAAAAATCACAGAAAATAGAAAGGGAAGCACATCAGTGTGTGCAAAAAGCTCTCCCTAACTTAGAGAAAGTCGACATCATCTGCCCGCAGATGAAAAGACTTATCAAGACTGCAGAGGAGAAGGACCAGTTCATGGGTCCTAAAATGGAGAGGATAGCTGAAGTCTCCATATCAAAAAATATGTCAATCTTAGCAGGCTTGACCACACTCATCATCGACATCCATAAAATTTTGCAGAGTTGGACAAATTTCCAACATCACCTCGCAGTAACAGCCCCAGCCATTGTAGAAGTCTGCGTACAGAAACGACTGACCATCAGACTTCACAGCCCACCGCAATAACTATCAAAGGCTAGCAAGCATTTTGTGCCTCCCTGTTTCTTTGGGATGAAGAAACATTTTGTTCATTGGGGAGATGTAGAAGGAGCAAGTCGATAAGTCAACTTGAATGATAGCCGACTTAGTCTATTAGCTGACTAAGTCGAAGGGCCGACTTAGTTGATCAGTCGACTAAGTTTATGGGCCGACTTAGTCGATCAGCCAACTAAGTCGGTCTGCTGACTAATGCTAGAGATTAGGTCGACCACCTAAGGTCATGTCAGTTCACCGAACCGATAGGTAGTTATTTTGTAACCGTTCTATAATCATATATATTAGGCTATTGATCCAGATGAAAAATCAGTTCAGTTCTCTATGTTGTATGAAGTGATTTGTATAATATAATTTGTTATTCACCTATTTGTTCTCATCTCTTGTCTCTGTTTTATTTATATATGTTTTAGTGTGTATTATTGGTAACCTTATGTGATCTATGAGAATACAATAGTATATCATTGTACTAAGTGATGATTCTATAGAAAAGAAGTCTTTTGGTTTTCTCCCTTGTGGTTTCCCAATATAAACTTCTTTGTTTATTTCTTTTGTGTTGTGCTTTCCTATCTTTCAGTGATATTAGTACATTATATTAAAGATCTAACATATTTGAATTAAAGTGCAAACTCTAAGATGGTTTCATAGCCACCTTGAAAGAAGTCATTGTCCAGTCACAGAAACTAGGGATTCCATGTTCTAGAATGTTTCTCCACAAAATTTCTAGAAAAAGAGTGATATGATAACTCACCTCAAGGAGGCGCATCTTTTGGTGGAAAATATATTCTAGTTTGGAGAACTTCTATTTTTTTACTATAGGACACTGCAAAAAGGAACTAGGGCATTGTGTTCTTGGATATTCTCTCTACAGAATTTGGAAAAGGACTTCACTAGAAAACTTGCCTCAAGGAGGCACATCTTTCTATTTAGAAAGGATTTTAAAATTCCAAGTTTGAAAAATTAGGGTTTCTCTGTTGAACTCTAGGTCATCCAGGTCAAGGAACTGTTCTGGTATCTCAAATTGGTAATGTATATTTATTTTTTATTTGCATTTGAGTTTTTCATATCAATATGTTGAATGATACAAATATTGAGGAAAATATTGAAGGAGCACTTGCCAACTTTCAAAGTTCAAAGTATATAATTTATCTTATCCTAGAAGAGGATGAATTGCACAAGTATGTCATTGCAAAGGTCCCGAAACTAGAGGGAGAATAGGCCAAGGATACTCAAAAGAATAAAATTATAAGAACTAAGAGGATCATTATAGAATCCATCAAATATCATCTCATTCCTCATGTTTCATCATTAAGGAACCCCAAGAAGATGTTTGATGATTTGATCAAACTATTCTAAGGGAGGAACATCAACTAGAAGATGGCCTTGAGGAATAAAATAAAGAATGTGAAGATCCAACACCCAGAGACCATCTAGTCTTAATTCACAAGGGTTTTTCAAATCAAGGAGAAACTAGAGTCCATTGAAGAAAATTTTGAAGAAGGAGAGATCATGATGACTACCCTAAATGGTCTCCCAAGATCATGGGAGTCATTCATTCAAGGGATATGTTCCAAGAATAATCTAATCAATTTCAACACATTATGGGAGGAATGAACTCAAAAAGAAGCTCGATTAGTGTCAAGAGAAGAGAAGATGAGAGTTGATGATGACCAATCCCTAGCTGCTCAGGCTAAGAAGGATCAAAGCAAGAGGAAGGTTCAACCTCACAAAAGGCCCAAAAGGTTTCAAAAGGACTATAGATAAAAAAAAAGGGACCGTTCAAATTAATTTAGATGCTTCACATGTGATGAAAATCACCACTTTGCAAAAGATTGTCCCAAAAACAAAGGATCCATAACGACAAACAAGAAGAAAAGGCATCATTCTCACACTGCTAATGATGATGAACCAACAAAAAAAGGAACAAGATAAGATTCTTCAAGTGATGAAGAATATGTTTTAATCTCAGATATTATAGGTATCGTCACCCATGGAATCAACTATTGGATTGTAGATAATGGATCCCCAAGCACATGATAAGGTACAAATAATATTTTATCAACCTATCAGAACATGAGTCACCTCACAAGGTGAAAGTTGGATATGAACACCAGTATCTCATAAAACAGAGTAGATAAACTTCTTACAAATTAGATTTAGGAAAATCAATGAAAATGAAGGATGTTCTCTATGTACTAAGGTTTGAAGAATAATCTCCTCTCCATCTCATCTCTATACACTAAATGATTTGGTGTTGCATTTGTTGGTGGCCAAGAGGAAATATAATAGATGATGAAACAATAATTGGAGGGAAAGAGGGAGTCTTGTAAAAGTTGAAGGCACAACCAGAACAAGCCTTGGTTCATGAATTTATCGAACCAAGCGAAATATGGCACTGAAGGCTTTAACATTTACACTATAGAGAACTACAAATTGCAAGCAAATCAGTATCATACCTACCACATATGCAAGAAAAACATGAAGGGATTTACAAAGGATGTTTGCAAGGGAATAATGTAAAGAGACCATTTCCTAGTAGTGAAAGCAAGGAAAATAAATTTTGGAGATAATCCACTCAGACGTATGTATCCCCATGTCATACAACTTCTTAAGTGGGTATGCATACTATGTTTCTATTATAGATGATTATTCTCATAAAACCTAGTTTTATTTCTTAAAAATTAAAGATGGAGTTTTCAGTAAGTTCAAGGAGTACAAAGAATTGGTAGAGAATCAAATTGAGAGGAATATCAAGACTTTATGATTAGAAAATGGTAGAGAGCTCAATTTAGAAGAGTTAAAATCCCTATGTAGAGAACATGGGATTAAGAGGGGGATGAACAATCCATACAATCCTCAACAAAATGGCATTGCATAAATGATGAACATAACGATCATGGAAGAGGCAAAGGTGATGCCTCATGACCATGAACTTCCAATGCACATATTGGAAGAACTAGCAAGAACAATTGTGTATGTACAAAATATAACACCTCACCATGTCTTGGATAACAATACTACAGAAGAATATTTCTCAGGAGAGAAACTAGAAGTCAACCATATCATGATATTTGGTTTTCCTGTGTACATACACATTCTAAAAGAAAAGAGAACAAAACTATATCCTTTCGCAAATAAGGGAATATTCATGGGATATAGTGACACATCAAAATCTTATAGAATATGCTTCCCATGATTCAATAAGATCAAGGCTAATTGGGACATTACTTTTGATGAAGACTTAGCTTACAACATGTCAAGACAATTCCACATTGAAGAAACTGAAGAACTGGAAAATACCAAGACCAAATATACAGTTATGGAAGAGATAATCCAAGAATATCATCAATATCATGATATGACAGAACCACATATACATATAGATCCACCTTGTGAGAAGAACTCCTACAGGAGAACACAAGCATGGGAATGTGAATCTATCCAAGATGTAGAGAGATATGGTGCTCCAGATATGACTTCTAGATAAAGAAAGAGACCAAGACAATTCTCCACCTATATGGCAATACTCTGTGACATCATTTATGAAGAACCTTCCAACTATGAGGAAGCTATAGAAATGAAAGCATGGAAGGATTCCATGATTGAAGAGTATTAGTCAATCATGAAGAATGATGTCTGAGAAGTGGTCCTAAAACCAGAAGGGAAGTTCGTAGTTTCTTCCAAATGGATCTAAAAGATAAAGCATGCAGTAGATGGAAGAATCAAGAAATACATATCAATATTCCTAACACATGGCTTCTCTTGAAAAGAAGGCATCGATTATGAGGAGACATTTGTACCTATAGTGAGATACACTTCCATCATATATGTACTTTCCTTAGCCGCAATAATGAAATGGAAGATACACCATATGGATGTCAAGAAAACTTTCTTGAATGGTGTAGTTGAAGAGGAAATGTATGTGGAGAAGCCATTGGGATTTGACACACATGACAGATAAAATCATATGTTGAGGTTAAATAAGGCCTTGTACGGTTTGAAGAATCCACCTAGGATTGTTATGGAAGGATGGATAGTTTTTCAATGATCTCAGGCTTTACCAAGAGTACAGAATATTCCAACCTCTACTTCAAGGTTGAGGAAGGAATACCAGTGATACTCCTACTATATGTAGATGACATGTTCCTAACAGGTGAGGATGACCTCATTACAGATACAAAGAGGAGTATTTTTTTAGATTTTTAGATGATGGACCTGGGGATGATGCACTACTTTTCAGGTCTGGCATTTTATTAGAGATCAGATGGGACATTCATTAGTCAAGGAAATTATGTAGTTGATATTCTGAAGAGGTTTAGAATGATGGATTGCAAGGCTATTGCCACACCCATGGCATCAAAACTAAAGCTACTATGTAATGAATATTTATAAATAGTTGATGCCATGATGTATACACAGGAAGTTGGTTCATTGATGTACTTAATGAACACTAGGCTAGACATATGTTTTGTTGTGCACATATTGAACCATTTCCTGACAGATTCGATATGTGTTCAACTCATTTTTTCAAAACATATATTGAGATAATTTAAGGGTACAATTGAGTATGGGCTCAAGTATGCAACTGATCATAACATTAACTTGCATGGTTATGTTGATTCACATTGGAAAGGCAGTTCCATATATAGGAAGAGAACTTTGGGATGTTTCTTTAGTTTGGGATCTAGGATGATCTCTTGGTTTAGTAGGAAGCATTCAAGTGTGGAACTAAGCACATATGAGGCAAAGTATATTGCAGTTTGTTTAGCTAGTTGTGAGGTAGTATTCCTTAGAAAGATATTCTCATATTTGTTTGATCTCAAGTTAGAGGAAACTTGTATCTTTTGTGACAACTAGAGCCGTGTGAAGTTGTCTAAGAACCCAATTTTCCATGAAAAGTTGAAAAATATTTATATCAAGAACCACTATATTTGGGATATGGTGTAGAGAGGAGCAATGGATCTCTAGTATGTGGTGGCAGATGAGCAGATAGTCGATGTGTTGACCAAGCCATGAGTAAGAGTGAAGTTTGAATACTTCAGAGAGAAGCTTGGTGTTATCTAGATCAATGTTCCTCAAAATTTTGAGTGATGTGATATGTTTGGAAGACATAGGTGCACCTCGGATTCTCTCTACATGTCTGGAAGATGCAGGTGTGTGATCCTGGGATACTCTCCACATGTCAAGAAGATGCAGGTTTAACAGGGGACGTAATACATCTGGGTTTCTCTCTACATGTCTGGAAAACCCATGTGTGTGGTCCTAGGATGCTCTCCACATTCCAAGAAGATGCATATGTTCTTTGGTTTCTCTCTACATGTTAGGAAAACACAAATGTATGATCATGGGATTCTCTCCACATGTCAAGAAGATGTAGGTTGTCTGAGGGATGTGATATAATAATCTGGGATACTCTTTGCATGCGACAATGAGATTATCTGGATATGACAATATGACAGTAGGAGAAGGAGGTGTGTGATCTTGGGTTGTACCTACTTGATGGCTTGCTTGTAGAGATGCTAAAGTACTAAATGGAATATATGCCTACATATAGTATGAAAAAGGATTGGCTCTGTAGTATATGAATTTGTATATGAGATGTATTCCCATATCTATCATGAAAAAGGGTTAGATCTGTAGAACTTTTCATGATGTATAGATTCAAGAAATAAGACTAATCAATTGTTAATGAGATGAGAGTTGATGCAACAGGGATGATGATCCAGTGACGATGATCCAACGATGATGATCCAATGATGATGATGGTGATGTCCATAGATTGTGTCTAGTTGTGATGACGACAATGTTAGAATAATAACTTCCTTGTTAAGAGGGAGTCTTTTTGTAAATGTAACTTTAGAATATATTCTTATTATTGTATTTTATTGTACTTTTATCATTCCTCCTTTCAGATATTTTTTTCCTCCGATCGGATATGCCATTAATGTAATCGTTCATGTAATAGTCGATCTTAAACCTCCATTGTAAGTCGTTATAGTCCCAAAGAAAAATAATATAAAATGTATTTTTGAGTCTTCCTAGGATAAGTCAGCTTATTGGGGCTAAGAAGTCGGACCTGTTTGGTTCTAAGGTCACACACTTAAAGAATATAAATAGGGAGGATCCCTCCCTCTTTTGGATACATAACAATCACAAGCAAGTTCGCTTGAAGAGAGAGAGACAATTTTTTGGGGGAAGAAGAAGAAGAAGATGCAGAAGTAATCTTATATTTGGGTTTTCTATATTTGAATGAAATTGTACTAAGTGAGGAATCTATATAGAAGAAGTTGTTGGGTTTTATCGCTTATGGTTTCTGAGGATAAAATTTTGTGTGTCTTTTAATTTAGATGTCCCTGTCTATATTTTAGTGATTCTAGTGAATTAAGTTAAAGATCTAACATATTAAAGTGCAAACTCTAACACATTGAGGATCCATGTTTATCATTTTGCATATCACTCAAGGTGTGGGTACATAGGATATGCAAATCCCTTTGAAATTATATGAATTAAACATTTACACTTGAGATACACTTTCTCATTTGCAAGACCACCCAAAAATACAAGCATAGAGGATACTTGTGGCTTGAAATTATGCTTCAAAAATTCAAATCTAAATTATTACAATTAAGATCCACTTTCTCATTTGTAGGACTGCCCAAAAGAGCAAGCAAATAGGATACTCATGGCTCAAAAATATGCTCAAAATTTTAAATCTAAACTATTACACTTGAGATCCACTTTCTCATTCATAGGACCACCCGAAAGCTCAAGCAAAGTGTATACTCATGGATCGAAAACAACTTATATCAAGAAACTTGAAATGACAACAAATTCCTCTAATTGTGCTCAATAAATATCAAAATTAAAAGATCCAAACTAAGAAATTCACTAATCAAGTTATTTTCTCTTATTTTGGAGGTGTTAGATCTCCAGGAAACTCCTCTAGATTTCAACTTGAGGATGCCTGGTAACTTCAATATTTCTTCAATGGTTTACTAAATGGATCAAGTTGGTTGACCTATAAGACCTCACTCACTTAAGACATGCATAAAAATCAATCAAATAGATAAGGCTTCTAACTATCAATCTTCAGAGGGTTAATAATAAGGTGAATAAATGAAGAACTCACTATGTTGGAAGATTCATATATATAAAGCAACCACATATGAATGGATAATTATAAAAAGGAAAGATAATTGCAATTCAACTCATCAACATAGAGATAGGATGACAACTATCTGGTATTAGACAAAAAGAATAAACTTGAATCAAACATCCAAGCATAAGTACATAACAGAAAAGAGATGGAACCTTAACATATAATGGAAAAAGAGCTTATATTAAATGATGAATAACATGAGAATATTAATTACAATACGGGTCTAAAAGTATTCGAAGTCAAAACTTTGCTTCAGCATTAGTCACAGGATTTATAGCCTTTACAAAATTTATTTTAGATCCTGAAAAGTTGGATCAAATTTACTAAAAATAGATAAACATAATTGTTTTGAAAAAATTAGGTCAAAAACCCTAACTTAAGTGCTAATCTACCTAACTTGAACACTTTCTCACTCCTTAAACTCTTTAATAACTGTAGTGATCACTGAAGTAGAACTAGGACCTACTATCTGGCATACAAGTCACAGTTTGTCAAAGTAGGTAGGTTTTGTGACCCACTTCACCTCGCTTTCACCTTCAAAACTAGAACAGACCCAAGCTATTGGTGCCTTTAATTAATTTTCAAGTTCATAACTCATACATGAGGTGTTTGGAACAACCAAAGTTGGTTTTGTGTGGAAGCATGCCTTTATGCATTGTTCTGTGCTTTCGGTGGCTAAGAAGGAAAAATTCTAGGTCTGTAAGCTGCCGAAAGCTCTATTTTTGGTAGCTAATGAATAGTTGCAACGTTCTCCTAAGCCACCGAAATATCCGTTTCTTCAAAATTTAAACAAACTTTTAATCACCCTTTTAGAACTTCAATTCTAACCTTCTGGTACTTCTGAAACCTACATAGGGTTTGGAATATCAACAGCACCACATCCTTCCTTTGGATCCTGAAGTCTTATTGATGCCTCTACTAGGGTTTCCAGTGCAAGGTGAGCTTGAGAGTTAGGGTTTGAATTCTTCATCTGAAACCTCGACAGTCTGGTCATCCTATGGAGCCTAACATTGTCCTTAATTAATCTCATATTTCTTTTTTGCAGCAAGATATACATACCTCTCATTTCTAGAAGAGAATCATGCAATTCAATATTTCTCTTGGTTAATATTGCATTAGTTCTTTTGATTTATCTCTCTAAGACCTCTAGTTCATATACTTTCCCTAATAGCTGGTTGATTCTGTGGGACCTAGGTTTGCTAGAGGAAGCCTTTGCCATTAGTCCACCTTGACCCTCCCTTGGTGTAGGTGAGGGAAAATCCTCATGCTCTACTGCAACCTGCTTTGTTAGGTCAACTTCCTACTCCTCTTCATCTCTAGAGTCTGAGTAAGGTAGGTTGATTTTATTTCTATCTGGTGCCAAAAATTCCTCTGCCTTTGCACAGAAATCCAAATTTCTCTTGGATTTGTTGGTCTTAGGAGTTGGAGAGGCTTGATCCACTGCCACTAGAGAGATGGCCCTCCTCTTCCTCTTACCACTCCTGGGAGTGGTGGACTTCTTTGAAGGAGACTTCCCTTTGTCTTCTGGCTGCAATCCTGTCTCAAACTCATTCCAAAATAGGAAGTATGTCCATTCTATGTTTCTTCTTTGCAGTAGTTCTAGGATAATGAGCTTTATTAGGCCATGATGGGATAGCCTCCCTACAATTTTGGTGGGCTGGTATTTAACCTGATGGGCCATCTTGGTCAGGATCTTGTGTAGGTAGAAAGGCATGTTCAGTGGGCTCCTGCCAATGAAATGGTTCATTAAATTAAAGTGGTATATCATCACCCTATTATACCTGCCCTCACAAGTTATATAGACCAATATTGCTTTCAACAACTACTGCCACTTCTCCTCAAGCAAGGTTGAAGGGATGTTTTTCTTCCATACAACATTCTTGTGCTCAGGATTCAAGTAAGACTTGAATTCCACATCCTTTGTGATGGTGGTTTTGAACCATTTCTACCTAGTCGTTGGTAAATCTGCTACTTCTACTACTAGAGCCTCATCAACTTGGAACTCTTCTCTACCTATCATTGCCTTCGAGCCATCAAAGGAAAGAGAAAATCCTTCTGCCACTTTCTAATGGGATCCCTGAATTTTCTCGCAGAACCTGTATTAGCCTGAGTCTTTGAAGAGTTGGCATACCTTTGGGTGTGACTCTAGATATCCAATGTCACCCAATTCTTGTCTGAGGGAGGGTCCTCCTCCTTTCCTCATTTTTGCACAGCTCTTCTTGTACCTACAAAATCAAAATTCAAATCCTAGGGAAGGAGATTACCATGCTGGATTCAGGGAGGGGTTGGATCAGTGAAGATGCATGCAAGAAAATGTGGAATGGACTGAGGAAAGGGTGCTGATTTTGAGGGGCTAGTTGTTCAATTGGGGTTTGAACAAACTGATAGTAAATTCTGATGAGACCCATGAGATGGCTAGTGCAGTAATCATTTTCACTAGAACTCAATGCTTCGTGGTGGTTCGATTGCAGTCATGAGACAGGTGGAGGGTAGCAAGGGTTTGGGTCTTTTATCAATCACTTCAATTTAATAACAACCTATTCTTTACCAACTCATGATTTTTTTGCACTCCCAGTCTTTTTGGCGGTTAACTGCTTGATAGTGACACCCCTCATGCTGAAGGTGGTTGATTTCAATGGATACGCTAACCTTTTTCCTCTTTTGGATATTTTGGTGGTTAAGGTGGTCTTGGATCCAATTTTTGAGCTACCAAAATCTGGGATTTTTGGTGGCTAATGAACGTTGAGATGTTCTCCTAAGCCACTAGAAGCTTCTTTTCAAAATTTTCATTAAAAAATGGAGTCAATGTGCTTTCGATGGTTAATTTAGTCTTGAGTCCAACTTTCAAGCTACCGGAAGTTGGGATTTTTAGTGGCTAATGAACCGTTGAGATGTTCACCTAAGCCACCAAAAGAATAACTTTGAATTTTATGAAGAAACAGAGTACAAGGAATTCCAACTTTATTAAACATGCACAAATATTACATAATGTGCACTAAAATCTTGATCACTATGCAAAAATAAAATTTTCTAAGTTTCACCTACTGAAGACTAATCTATTTAGGAGATAACATTTGGCTCCTAATCGGGGATGGTAACCTTTCTGTGTTGTCCCAAGAACCCCAGACCAAATTCCTTTCCTAAAAAATAATAATTAAACCTATCTTCTACTGTTCGGGTGGGCATGGAGTTTATTTTTCAAAAAATAGAAAACAACAAAAAAAATATTTTACAATAATAAGGATTTAAAGCCTTAGATGAAATAGAGTTTCACAAATCTCCCATTGACTGGAACATCAAAAAACTCCTCGCCTTCCAGATTTTGTAGTTTGAAACTGTTGTTCTGTTGCACCTGAGCTATCAAAAAAGTGCCTATCCATAGAGAATCAAAATTACCATGCCTTCCCTTGTCCTGCCTGACAGCATCCCATTTTAGAACTCGGTCTCCAACCTGAAAATTGTCCACCTTCACCTTCTTGTCAAAAATACTTTTAATATTCTTTTGGTGAGCTTTTGACTTCTCGATCACCTATTCCCTAACTTGCTACAACTCAAACAAATCAAGCATCCTCCTTACCATGTCATTTGGTTCATCTTGTTCCTCTTGAAAGAATTTTTCAACTGGTAGAATTAGCTGAATGGGAAAAATGGCCTCAGTACCATAAACCAACATGAAAGGAGAAGTACCTATGGATTTTTTGTCAGTCACTCTGTCAGCCCATAGAGAAAACTTTAGATTAGAATCCCAGCTCTTCTAATTATTCTCCAATAGTTTTCGGATGATTCTAATTAGTATTTTATTGGATGACTCAGCAAGGCCATTTCCTTTAGGGTAATAGGAAGTGGAATGCACTAATTGAATTCCCATTGACTCACACATGTTAACCAATGCCATGGCTTTAAAACCTGGTTCATTATTAGTCACTAGCCTTACTGGGCAACCAAATCTGATAAAGATGTTCTCATATAAAAACTTCATGATGACTTGGTGAGTGGAATTCCTTGTGGGGACTGCCTCTATCCACTTGGTGAAATAATCTGTGGCTACTAGGATCCACTTATGCTAACCACTTGATGAAGGATTAATCTCACCTATGAAACCAAGACCCCACTGCTAGAAAGGACCATTCACTACAATAGGTCTAAGGGGGGAATATCTGAGTTGTTTCTTTCTTATGAATCTTTGGCATTTGTCACAGGATTTTACAAAGGTAAACGCATCATAGAAAAGAGCAGACCAATAGTACCTAGCCCTCAGAATCTTGTGGGATGTATTCTTCTAGTAATGATTCCCCCCACATGTGCTTGAATGAAACTAATGTATGACCTAAACTAAATATTCTTTATCTAAGCATCTTAGAAAAACACCAGAAGGATATTTCCAATACAACAACTTATTAATTATACAAAATTTAATAGAATTAATCTTAAGAGCCCATGCTTGAGTCAGGTTCAGCATAGGGGGAACTTCTAAACTTTGCAAGAAATGAATAATACATGAGTACCACTTGCATGAAGACAAGTTCTCAGCCTCATGTTGGCTGTCATGTTGCTCCTGGACTGCCTCTGTTGCTACCTCTGTCTCCAGGTTTACTGAACTTATACCAATGAAATTCATTCTCAATAGATCACAATTTTCTTCAACCATGAGCTTAGCTATACCTTGGCCTTTCACTAGCTTGGTGGGATTTACTTCTATGTCAAACTCAATAAGCTCGGAAATCCATTTGGCTCTCTTTCCATCAATGTCAGGCTGGGTCAAGACATCCTTCATAGTAGTTGAAGGGACATAGGCAAGGACCTTTGCATGTAGAATGTAAATCCTGAAGTCTTCCAGTGACTTAATGAGATCATAGGCTTGTTTCTCAATAGGATCATACTTCAACATAGAATCCCTCAATGTCTTACTAAATAAGGAAATGGGGTGATCAAGGCCTTCATCATCTTTTTGTAACAAAATTGTTGCCACTGTGTCATAGGAAGAAAAGGAGAAAATGTAGAAACCCTTGGTGTAGTTTGGACTAATCATAGTGGTAGCTTCCATGATAGCCTTATTGATGGCTTCAAAAGAGTTTATTGCTTTCTCTGTCCACTTGATTTCAGCTTTCTTCCTCAACATAGAGGTTATGTGTTTTGCCAACTCAGAAAAATTTGGGATAAACCTCCTGACAAAATTTATCTTACCTAGGAATGACGAAATATCCTTTTTTGAACTAGGTATGGACAACTTCTGGATTGCTTCAACTTGAACAGGATCAATCTTCACACCTTATGCCGAAACTATGTGACCTAGTAGTTTTCCCTCCCTGAGATCAAATTAAGACTTCTTTTGGTTCAGAGATATCCCAAACTGTCTACATTTCAAAAACACCCTCCTCAAGTGCTGTAAATGTTCTTCATGGCTATTGGAGTAAATAGTGAGGTCATCAAGGTATATAAGAAAAAAATTGTCTTTCAATCCCACAAAAGCTATGTCCATGGATCTCTGAAAGGTGGCCCCAACATTCATTATCCCAAATGGCATCTTGGCATACATGAAAGTACCCTAAGGAGTGGTAGATGCAGTTTTCTATTGATCATTGGGGTGTACAGAAACTTGATTGTAGCCAGAGGAACCATCTAGGAATGACATGACAGTAGCTCCTGAGACTCTTTGCAATAGATGCTCCATCTTGGGAAAGGGGTAGTTGTCTTTCTTAGAGAATTTGTTTAGGTTTCTAAAATCAATGCATAACTGGACCTCCCTATTTTTCTTCCTCACTATCACTAAGTTTGCAATCCATTTGGAATATCTTAGTGGGATTATGATTTTTTCATTAAGGAGCTTTTGGATTTCTTTCTCAATCACTCAAAGAAGGAGGGGACTGATAAGTCTTAGCTTTTGTTTGAAAGGGATGGTGTCCTTTTCGAGGGGAATCCTATGTTGGATCATAGTTGTGTCATATGTTTTTAGATCAATGTATTCCCAAGAAAATACATTAGCAAACTCTTTCATAAGACTACATAGTTATGAATTCTGATCAACAGTTAACTCATAGGACAAATTTACCAATTTTGGATGACTTTGGCTACCTAGGTTGTGCTCATGGATAGCAAGGTCTTTCTTTTCTTTCACATGTTTAAAGGGGACATCGTTATGATCAAAAAGCTCTTCTAGGGACACTAGACCCTGAGGTATATAATTGTTAGGAAGCTAAACAATATTCTGTTTGCCTATTTTATCTCCCGATTTAGGCCTCTGGGATTCTTCCATATTTAGGTTTTCTTGATCAATATGCATATCAGAAAACTCATCTATGACCTATAGAAATTTGCTAAGTTCATCATAATTTTCAAAAACTTTCCAAAATTTCACAGTATCAGGGAGGGATGGCCTATACTTGACTTGGATCTCATAGCTCAGCTTAGGGGTCAAAGGGGGAATGAAAATACTTGCAAAGACAGCAACGGAATCAGCTAGATGGTTCATAGCTCTAAGTATATGTGAGAGTTCAAAAAGCATGAAAGAGCCCCTGAGTTTCCATACCTCATATCTGTATGCCTTTAGCCTGACATTCTTTGCTTGAAAAGTATTGTTCACCTGCTATATGATGAGATCTGCATCTCCAAATATCTTCAGGAACAATATTCCCATTTCTTTGGCAGCCTTCACTCCCAATAGCAACACCTCATATTCTGCTATGTTGTTAGTAGTCTTGAAATCAAGCTTATAAGACAAATGTATAGTCTCCTTTGAAGGAGAAATCAGTACTATACCTGCACTTGCTGAGGCTTGAGTACTGGCCCCATCAAAAAACATGCTCCAGACATAGGTGGTTACTTCCTTAGGTGGTTGATAGGTAGGCTTTTTAAGTTGCATGGACATTGGCTAGGAATCATCTATCTGTAGGATGCATGCCCCAAAGTCTGTGTCTACTGCATAGATGGGATGATTTATAGAGTTCTTGGCATTATTGATGATATAGGTGAACTAGTTCTCTCTGTAGAGTCTCTTGGTCTCCCCTCCAAACATTGGGATTGTAGCATATGTAAGGTCCATCTGAAGGGTACCACCAATGTCACCCAATTCCTATTTGAGGGTAGGTACTCCTCATTTCTTCATTTATAGACTGCTCTTCTTGTTCCTACAAAATTAAAATTCAAATCCTAGGGAAGGAGATTACTGTACTGGATTCAGGGAGGGCTTGGATCAGTGAGGATGCATGCAGGAAAATTTGGAATTGACTGAGGAGAGGGTGCTAATTTTGAGGGGCTGGTTGTTCAATTGGGATTTGAACAAACTGATAGTAAATTCTGATGAGACCCGTGAGATGATAGTGTAGTAATAATTTTAACTGGAACTCAATACTTTGTGGTGGTTCGATTGCAGTCATGGGACAGGTGGAAGGTAGCGAGGGTTTGGGTCTTTTATCAATCACTTCGGTTTAATAACAACCTCTTCTTTACCAACTCTTGATTTTTTGTAGTCCTAGTCTTTTAGGTGGTTAAGTGCTTAATAGTAACGCTCCTCATGCTGACGGTGGTTGATTTCGATGGATACCCTAACCAGTTTCCTCTTTTGGAGATTTTGGTGGTTAAGGTGGTCTTGGATCCAATTTTTGAGCTGCCGAAAGCTAGGATTTTTGGTGGCTAATGAACGTTGAGATGTTCACCTAAGCCACCGGAAGCTGCTTTTCAAATATTTCATTAAAAGACGGAGTCAATGTGCTTTCGGTGGTTAATTTAGTCCTAAGTCCAATTTTCAAGCTACCGAAAGATGGGCTTTTTGGTGGCTAATGAACCATTAAGACGTTTGCCTAAGCCACTGAAAGCTAAACTTTGAATTTTATGAAGAAATAGAGTACAAGGTGTTCCAAATTTATTAAACACACACAAATATTTCATAATGTGCACTAAAATCTTGATCACTATGCAAAAATAAATTTTCTGAGTTTGACCTATTGAAGACTAATTTATTTAGGAAATAACAGGGGGGAAGAAGTTTGAAATTTCCTTAGGTGTATTGTTCAAAATTTTAAACTTTCTCTTATCATTTTTTTCAAAAGGTAATCCTAGTATGGTTTTTATTATTATTTAAGGTTTGTAAAAGGTCCGAAACTTCAATAAATTTAACAATTGATAGGCCTAAATATCATAAAATAGTGATCTATGTTTTCCCATTTTCCCAAAATCTCTGGCAATTTAGTTTAACAAAATATTTTCAAATCCTACCAAATCAACACAATTCCACCAATATTGATGTAATTAGGGGTCTAGATGTTGAAATACATGATTCTAAACTCTGGATCCGATTAAACAAATGCAAAAATTAAAGAAATTTAAGCATAACATTCAAATTTTAGGGGGATGTCTTCCTTATTGGGTCAATAAAGGTGACTCGGTTTCCCTTATCAGCCTAATTTCAGCAACTCTACACCAAAGTTAATACTATAAAAAAAAAGTGTTATTTTTCTCAAATTTGGGGGAAAATTTCTTAAGAAATGAGTAAAACTGCTCCAAATTCAGTTAACTTTGTCAACAATTTACCCCAAATTGAGCCCAGAATAAATCTATGGAAAGAAATTAAAATATTGATGGCTAATACACCTTAACTAAGGGAAATAAAATTAAAGAAAATTAAAACCTATTCCCAATGAAGTCGTCGATTGGTTAGATGAGAAATCTATAATTGAATGCTATGGATATCTCTCCTATTACTATGAGTAGTTGAAACTCAATTGACATAAAATGAATTTAATTATCTTTATTTTCCTAATAATCAAAGCAATTTTTCATGAGTTTGAGAAAGGAGGAAGAGAGGAGAATACCTCTTGAAATGTGTCACTTGGTGAAGATCCCTGATGCTTGAGCTTTGCAAGTATTTATGCCTCCATTACTAGTAGGTTACCATGCATCTCTACCTATAGTGTGCATCCTTACCTCTACTTCTACTAACAAGAACTAAAAAAATCTTGAAACTAACTACCAATTATGAATTTGAAAATAGCTTGGAAGGACAAATTTTAACTCAAAAAGTGGGCGGGGACTAAATTATTTCATATATATTCAAAGGAGAATGATACTTACAACATTGTCTTAAATATTTCATCTTTATCCCTTGCTTTGATCCACTCCTCTACCATCCATGCCCTTGAGTTTTAAAATATTTCGAAGTAGAAGAATTCTAGCCTTCAATCCTTCATTATAACTTTGCTCTCACTTTATGTCCCCTTTAAATTTCCCCAAATCCCTCCTTTTATAGCATTGAGATTTGGGACACATAGGAAGCATAGACTCAAAATGCAAACTGGGACAACTCTGTGACATAGGAGGCATCAACAGAGGGTCCATAGTGTCTCTAAGCATAACCAGTTAATGGATAAAGCTTTGAATAATGAGTACAACTCCTAAGGTCATACTAGAAACCCAACCAATGATGAATAGACTAATGGGTTGTGCTCTGTTTGAAGGAGACACAACAACTTCCAAGGTGTGTTACGGAGAGAAATTCCTATGGCTTGGGGTACCGCAACAGATAGCTAGACTCCAGAAATCAATCTTTCCCAATATGCAATAAAAATAAAAACATCTAACACTAAAGGATCGAACCTCGTACCTTATTCCGGACGGTTGAAGTAGATCCCCGTTGAGCTTTCCAATCTTCAGCTTGAATTGTTATAGCACATCCTCAACAACAAGTAAACAATACAAGCATACTATATTTCATGGTGTTAGATCTATTCTAGCATATATAATCATTAATGTAAAAGCATTTGACATATTCCAATGGATACAATATTCATTCAAATACACATTACTGGATAGGAAAAGATATTTCTATTAATATGAATCAGAGATTACAAGTGACAACCTCTGACGGCATGTCTGTGAACTGGAGAAACTAGATCCCCCACTTGGGCCTCCACCACCTCAATCCTCCATCACTCTGATAGCAAGCTTACTAGCAAAATGCAAGCTTGGGAAGAACACAACAGTGCTCCAAGGGATAAAGGGATGCCGACTCAAGCATAAGTTCTGGCAACAATGGACTATAGTTTCGGTACTCTCAATTCTCTCTTATATCCCCTCCCTCTTTAATGTACCAAGGGGTTCCTTATATAGCTTCACAAGGGACAATGAAGGGTCGAATCTGACCGATCTCAAGGTATATGGAAGGCTAGGAGTCATATGAGTCAGATCCAAGTCAAGGAACGCTCCAAAAGGATTTGGATTATGCACACATCCTGATGTACGCGACTATAGGGGTCAAACTCGCGTATGTACGCGGTTATCAGGGAAAAAACCGCGTATATCATTTTTCATATAGTTTTTGGGATGATCAATGATACATCAAAGGATAAAATGTGGTCCATTGGGTCTAAAGAGTCTGCAGCGGGACAGGGGAAGGCCATACAATGTGTGATTCACCTAGTGTGGTGAAATCCGCTATAACAAGGTGAGATAGTATTATTTCCCATCTGAATTTTTATGCTTTATGATTTTCTTGGTCTTTTTCATGTTAAGAAGCTTGAAAAAGAGCATAATTGCTTATAGAACAACAAGGAGGAAACGAGTGTTGCAGGAAAGAAAACTATTTCCAAGCAATTGAACATAGCTATGCTCAATGCAAGGAATCATACAAAGGATAAGGACACTCAGGGGAATATATCCTCTAGGTATGAGATACTCAAGCTGCAAAAGATAACTGTGAGGCTCTTCTTGGCTATAATTGAGACAAGATTAGGCTATATGTATAATAAATGTGAAGCATGGACCCGGATCTAAGCTCAATAAGGAAAGAAGATGCATGCAATGAAATTACAACTTGATAAAAAAAAATGGGAGACCCTATTGGGGATAGACAGCATAAAATATAAGAACTAATTTAAATGGAATTAGAATTTAAAAATTGATATATATTTAAACTTGGAATAGACATTTACTTTATTTTATATTTTTTTACATTTTTTTTAAAACCAACATGTATCACTTTAGCATGACATACATGATACATCTCATCCAATTGAGCTGTAGAGAATGCCTATTCCACAACAAGATTAACCATGGTACAACTTCACCATATTTTTTAACCATGCTATGACTTCACCATATATTTCATAATATGTTGGGACAAATGGATCAAGGTCAAGGATTCCCAGCCATAATTACAATTAAAAGGTATAACAATGTTAGGATTCCATGTATCATTAGCATTAAGAAATATAGAATTTATTTCAAAAATACTAAGATAAGGCTACAAGGAAGGTGAAAATGGCCACATTGGAGCTAGGCGTTTGGGTTATCACCAATTTGGGAAAACTAAAAAACTTCATTTGAATCAACATAAAAGTAGAAAATTTTGAATTTAGTCATCTAATTCCTCCTTCTACCACCTCACACATATTTGGAGTTATTAGAAATTTTCCTCCTATAAGCATGGGATACTTAATTGTAGAAACTTATATAATCAAACAATAAAAATGTATAGATGCAACCCATAAATCAACATCACAAACCTAGCATACTCAAATCAACCACACATCAAGAGGAATTCTATTTGGAGTTATATAATGCTTCTAACTCATTATCCACACATGGATTTGTGGATGAGTAAAGGAAAGAGTAAGGTCATGTTTGCATGCATTAGCGATGAAGACATATTGTATTTGCAAATGAAAGGAAAGATAAAATGTAGTGTATGGTTATGGTTGTTAAACTTGCATTGATCATCAACAATAAACATATAACATGATGATCATGAAACTTGTATTATTCATATTGTAAACTTTAACTTTTAAACATGTACACAATATGATTGTCATTGAAGCATATAAAAAATTATAACACTACAGATGTGGTAAAATTAAGTTTTGAAGTGGATAAATGTTTCTGGCATGTTTAACTCATAATTATAATATAATATATAAAGGGTGAGATAGACATTTTTATAATATTTCTATGAAAAATAAAGATGAAGTCTAATGTGGAAACAAGCAACGAATGTCCAGTGTAAACTTGCATGTAAAAATACTTTTGAAATGTAGCTATCTGAATGTGCATCAAATAAAATAAAATAAAAATGAAAATGAAAATGAAAAAAAAACTAATTATAAGCCACTCATGCTCAAGTTTGGATGAACTATGAATTTGTTATATAGTAAGTTGAAACCATTCAAACCTCATAAACTTGGATAGGTCAATTTTTTTAAATAAGTCTTCATGTTCATGATCAAAATTGATAACTAGATTTGTTTAAACCAAATGGAATACTTAAGTAAACAAGAGTGAGTGAAGGTAATAAGTTAGAATCCATGATTCCTAGTGTAAGTGAGAATCAATTCAAGGTAATGAAAAATTAAAACCCCAAGTCACATCAAAACAACAATGGAGAGGCTAATGGCCACATAGTTATGAAAAGAGGCAATACAAAATTAGGGACATTTAAATAATGGTGAGGGTAAATAGTTTGAAGTGAGACTAGGTAAATTTAAAGTGAAACAGGGTAGAACTCCAAATGTCAACCATTAAAAAAAATCAGGATTGATCTACCCAAAACATATTGTGGTCAAGTAACTATTAAATTGAGACACAATTTTCAAAACTATGCATGGGTAATTTGATCCCGTGTGGACAAGTAAGTCTCTAGGTTCCATATAAGATATATCAACATGTAGGATATGTTTAGGCTGAGTCTCACTTCTACCCATAAAAACAAGGTTGAACCCAAGTGTATACAAAACATAATATGGAGAATTCCACATTTTAAAAACTTTTGAAAAGTATAATAGACCTAAAGTGGTAGCTAAAATGGATATGGAGTCAAGTCAACATATTGTGCCAATGCATTAATCAATAGGAAAGTGATCTATTTCTACACATGTAATGGGCAAGGTACCAAACCCTACATTCACATGGAATGAACCAAGACAAGTGTAATTCAAAAGCAAGTATAGGGAAAAACCATGAATGCAATACACAAATAAAGATGCATGGAAAGTAGCCTAAGTGAGGTCAAGAGTAAGAAGTAAAGGAAAAAATATATATACACTTCACTTTCACCCAAATATAGAATATAATACGTAATCAAGTACACAATCTACAACCCAAAATGAGTTTTGAAGAGTCGCTTGTACAATGTCACACGCATACCAATAGAGCTTGAAAACCTTGCCATTTTTTCCTCAAACAATTCCACAATAGAAAAGTAGAGCATGTTAATAATGGTGAGTTTCAAAGAGGCTAAGTGAAGAATTTTCATAAACCTATGTAAAGAAAAACAATTAAGAATGGCTCACACTCACAATTAACAATGGCTCACACACAAGGACTACAACACATGTTTAACACCAAGGTGGTGTTAATATTTCATATTCTTAGCTAGATCGAATTAGTGTTTAATTCAAATTCACAACGGTAGCATATGAAAAATCACTAAAAGAAACACAATCACAAGATAGAGGCAATATTTATCCTGGGAAACCCTCAAGGGGAAGAAAACCCAACAAAACTTCCTCTATATAAGATGTATTAGATAAAACCCCAAAAAAGGTATTCTCCTCCTTGCTGTTATGTCTCTCTCTCTCCTATGCGCTACACAAGTGAGCGAGTCTATGTTTTAATGAGAAGCACAACTCCTCTATTTGTACTCTTTTTGTCAATTTCCTTTTACCCTTATCAAGTTGTCCCCACCAAACTGTCCAGGCCGACTTCACCTACGAAATCACAAAACAATATTTTATTATATTCATTAGGGTATTATTGACCCAACTTACAAGGGAGGATTTACCTCATGACTTTATGATGACCAATTACAATAATAACATCCTAATGGAGGAATAGAACATCTCTCTTAGGGTACATCAGTAAAATACATTTAGAATATCATTTGAAGTTACAAAATTTTGAACACTCCCCCTTAATGACAAGGGTGTTCCAATGACTACAACATCATCAACTATAGGAGTAACGAGAGAGAGAATATTTAGCAATACCAAGGTAATGCATCTATACGTCATAGGAATTTTTCAACAATCATCAGTAACTGGAACAGTTACTCTTCAATATCTTGAGTACTGGAACAATACTGAGTATTCATCTTCTCCAACACACAATCACTTGATTCTTTTGTAGCAACACTTTGGCTTCCGATCCTTCATAGAAACACTTCGATTTTCTCGATCCTTTGTAGCAGTATGTTGACAGAAAACAACCTTCCTGATTTTATTTTTGTTTTTGACAAAATAAAACGGACTAGTTCTTTTCTTTAATTATTTACTAAAGAGTGTCTTTAGAATATATGATTCTGAAGATACTCTCAATTAAAGGGATATTTATTTATCAAACTGGAAGTTTAAGGTTAGATTAGAGCCGATTCTTTTGCAAGTTGACTATTTTAGCAGTTGTTAGAATTTAATTTTATATATGACTCATTTTTTATCATATATTATTCGAATAAAATATTTGCTGCTTATAATTATTATCTTTATTGCTTGCTAATTGGATTAAGTTCGATCTAACATTTATTGTATTTTCATGTAAATTCTTTTTAAGATTTCTATAATATAAGACATGGTTTTATCAATAAAATTTCATGACATGCTTATATATTTGGGTTAATAAATCTATTATATACTTTGTTTTAACCCTTATTAATGTATTCAGGATTTATCTCTAAGGAATTATATTCTAAACTGTGTCTAAATCTTTTCGACATGAATAATCTCTACATTGTACATATGATTCTCAATATCTAAGGTTCATTTTCATGCATAATTTCACATGTTTATCAAGATCTTTTGTGTTATGCTCACAATTATTGATTTTTAATTTAACACTTAGTTTTTAATAAAATTTCTATTTGATCAAACTTCGTAATAGATCACATGATGATTTGAATTATTGCTTAATATTTTAATCATGTCATATCAAAACTATATAATCTATTCCCTGAATCTATTACATGTATAACTTATGGTTTTGAATACATGATCTATGGTATGAAGTTATTTGGATTACTGATCCCAATAATTTCGTTGATTTCATGAAACCCTATAATACATGATTGTTTGCAATGTGAGGTTTCATATCAATCAGGTTAAACAGTACGTCCAATCTCCACATATGACTCCTTATTGTTAAAATTTGGTGGCGGTGTGTCTGCTACAAGATACGAATTGATATTTTGTTAACACCTGTTCAATGGACATTAACATTAAATTATTACCTTGATCAAATATTTTCATATTAACATCATCCTATCCGGTACCCATGTCACATTTATGAATGGATTTGATTTTAGTAATGATTTCAGGTCATATAAGTTTGTTTGATAGATACATGCATTGGTTTTGGTAGTGGAGTTGTCACGTGTAGAAACAAGTATGGGGTTACTCTTCAATTTTCACCAGAGTCGCATGAGGGTTTTGTCATGTATTCACATTCATGTATCCCTATTCCCTCTGTTTTCACCATGCCGTATCACTCTCTGTTAAATGAAGAGCCTGTAATTGAGCAACTGGCTCCTTTGAGTCAATTTGAGGTCTCTGGACTTGAGTTGTTTGAATTTGACTAGGAATTCGTTGCATTGTTGAGAAAAATTGGTTGGAAATCATTTTTGTTCAAATTTAGCGGTCACAACGTGGAGGTGGCCCAACAATTCGGTCTTTCCTTTGATGGAAATACTGTTCAGGTGGGGGGAGTACTAAGAAATTTTCATTGAAACTTAATGCATTTTCTGGTTGCAAATCATCTGCTGAAATTTTCTTTGTGGATATTGTGAGACTAGAACTTTGAAGACGGGTATCAATGTTTGTTTTCAATTTTTAAAAATATATACATATATTTTTCAATATTTCATTTCCTCACCTTAAATATTTGTGCAGTCATACTTGGTTATCATTGCATTAATATTATTTGAATTACTCTTATCACACAACGTTAATGTTTGATACAAATGTTATTGATATTAATTTAATCAAATATTCATTGATAATTTTGATTGAATAGAATTACATGTAACAACTTGCTTTTGATTACATCTATCTTGTGATAGTTGTTTTGAATAAATGGTCGTTTAATTGTATATACAAACATTTAGTGTTGGAATTTAATTATCCATTGACAATTACAGTTGCAGAAGGAATGAAATGGTTTCTTGTTTTATTTTTATGTTTTGGTAATTTTTATTGAACAAAGTGATAGTTAATGATTATGATTTCTGATAATTTTCTATCTAGAATTATATCATTTATTTCCTTTTGTTATTTATAAATGTTAATAGATAATTAATATAGTTTTAAAACTATGCTCTCAGCTGAGATAGGTAAGATAGATTAGGTTTGATTTAAGTTTTAGCTTAGATTTTCCTAGTTTATTTAGTAGCTGTTAAATAGGTTTTAGTTTAGTTAGATGTTTAATATCTGAAACAGTTTCTTAGTAAAAAATTTAAATCAAAATCCAAAAAAATAGAATTTCCCTAAGAAAGAAAAATTAAGATAACTTAGATTCAGAAATTAACATTAGGAATTAGTTTGACTTTAAGTTAACATAGGAAATATTTTGTTGAGTTTTTATAACCATATTCTCCTTAAGAGAATGAAAATTCAACTAGTATAAGGAGACCATAACTTGCGAAATCAAGCTAACTTAAACATACTGGGAATGGTATTAAGTAACATGTGCCAGATTGATTTCCTCTGTTGGCCTAAGTCACAAAATCAGGCCAACAAATGGTGCTAGAAGGAGGACCTGACAATGATTAATGGCTGATAGAACTAAGGATAAATCTTCAACTAGTCAAAATCCTCCATTACAACTTGAAATTAGCAGTTCACCATTCATAGACACTGTAAGTATCATTCTCGAATGAGATCATAATAAATCTCCTTTTACTCCTGAACAAAATACTCATACTTTATAAGAGTCACGTTGCATTCTTACTAGAGCTTATGCTCATCAGCTTGGTCTGACACCAATAGATTATGGTTTACCCAGAGAACAATGAAATAATACTCAGTTGACTGCAATAAATCAAGATTCATCATAAACTGATATTTCACAGTCAAGGACTCCAAGTCACCAAGTCAGAATCCTTCATAGGGAAACCACTAGAACAAATACTATTAGATGTTTGATTTCTATAGGTGGTTTTGGTGAACCACCCTCTCCTCCAGCCTCTCCACCTGATACTCCACGTTCGTTTAATCAAGAGAGTTATTCATATTCTGAAGAAGATCCTATGGATGGAAACATACCTATAGGAGGAGGAGGTAATCCTCCTAATCCACCAAACCCGCCACTTTCATGGCTAAGTCATGCAGGAGCCTCTTGATCTCCATCCAAATTCAAGTTCAAAGTCTGATTAGGCCTAGAAGGGGTCTTAAATTCTGAATTGATGGTCTTTGAACTATCACTTTGTAAAGAAATGTAAAATATGTGATTCTAGATGATGGTGAGTCATTTAGACGAGTCACTAGGTGTTGTAAAGGAAAGTGTCCTATGGCTAGGGTTTAAGAGGCCATCAACGTACTGGGGTTGAAAGAGAGATGCACAATGTTCAGCAAGCATATAACAGCAAGTTTCAGAGATGAGAAAGATCCACACCTGATAAACTGAAGGCTGGTCCAAGCTTCCTCTTCAATCCTCTTCTTGCTCCTCTCACTCCAAGAGACCTGCAAAACAAGTTATACCTTCCTCAAACCATTATGACCACATATAAGACAATGATAATCAAATAAACATAAACAAATGATCTGAATAACATCATCATATGATCAGAAACAGAGATTCAATCACACATTGAACAATGATTTGGGAAGAAGAAGGACATCACATCTTTATTAATCTTGAAAACAAGTACAAATATACCTTCTCTTCAAGTTGGCACCTCACGAAACCTTGATCTAGATCTGTTGCTTCTCTTCTCCAAAGAACTTAGCCTCCAAGCTCTGCAACACAAGGGAAGACCTCCAGGGCAAAGGTGTGGGAAAAGAGAGTTCCAATTCCTCCAGCATAACAGTGCAAAAATTCAAGTCCCCTTTCATGGACCTCCCTACCTCTATTTATATGCTGAAGAAGAGTTAGGGGCGAAGCCAAAGTGGTTACAACTGAAGGAGTCAGTTGCATAACTACCCAAACTAACTCAAAAGGCGTGTTTTTATGTTTTAATGTTAAGAAACAGATGCGCAACTATGAAGGAGAGAAACCCGCGCATGATACGCGAGTTTACACAAGAGAAACCCGTGAATATATGCATGCGTGACTTGCAAAACACAAGAGTCACGAGTGATGCGCGAGTTGCACATAAGGAGAGTCACGCATACACAAAAAACACATTTTTAAGGTATTTCTGGGCATTTTCAGACTTTGGTGTCTTCTGAAAAGTTTTAGCTAACTGAAATACCTTTCCAACAGTTTAGAAATGAGGTCAAACGGAGTTACAAAACTCAAGATATCGATCCTCCAAGATAGGTATTTTTTCAGTGACTTTCATGAAGTGCCGACATGCGACGAAATCATGGGAAAGTGGTCACAGGGAGAGATATTTCATTTTGGGATATAACAGATGCCCCCTAATGTGTGAGGTTAGAGGGGAAGACGATAGCCGAAATACATTATAAAGGAAACAGCTGAGTATGGAGAGAGCAGAGAATCCAAGATCAAAAGGCTCGAGTGAAGGTACCTGAAAGAGAGATAAATGTCAGAAAAACTGATCTCTGGAACATACACGTCCATATACAAAACATCGCCATAAAATACAGGCGGATCCAACATATGTATAATTGATGGAACTATAATGGTCGCTCAATATGCAAAAAGGCGCCATATCAAATCTAAAGGAGCCATGGCCACAAATGAACAAGGTGGATCCATGTTCAACAATCGATCATAGCCACAAAAATACAAGGTGGATCTATGTCTCGAAAAAATGTCATATAAAGTATAACAAGGTCTTGCGCAACTTGGGAAATAGCAAAATGATGATGCTAATGTTAGCCCCAAGGTATTCAATCCAAACCGCCCAAAAAAGGTACGAATCCTAACCATGCGAATAAAGGAGCTGAAGTCGAACATGGAGGAAACCGTTTGATTACCGGTCAATGATGAAAACTGTTAACAAACGCGAGGGAAACCACCATTAATGAAAATGGTCCCTAAGGTACCTAGTACATTCTAAGTGTGATTACAAGGACTTGAAGTCAAACACTTGAAGAATCCATCGAGTAGGAGACATTAAGGTATCCCCACTACCCAATAGCAAGGGAAATTGCCATTGAGGACAACAATTCCCAAGGTACTGTCATAAAACTCTAAATCTCATCCCCAGATCAAGATGTGTTGCAGTCGATAGGAAGAGATCCGTTGGAAGGAAGGCATTAAGGAATCCTTCATCATCCAACACGAGGTAAGTCAAAGACTAATTGGATCTGGAATTGGTACTGAATTTCACAAAAAGGACCGCTGAAGACATGATGTAATGAACTGATACCAGGGAATGGCCAACACAAAAGGTCAAGGCAACTGCAGAATGGCCGACAAAGGTTTAATCCTTGAACAGTGAGCATGACACAAAATAGGACCAACGAAACAAATCTGCAATGTAGGAGACATTGACAGATTCCCCATAGAATTGGAAAAGAGACCAACTGGAGGAGTAAGAAACTCTGAATCAGGATAAGGTCAAAAGACTAGGACCCAACTATTGATAGACTCAAAACTGGTGCTTTGTTCAAGGAAACAAGACTTTATGCCATGATGTAAAACAACATGGAAATAAACCTTCCTCTTCCCCTCTTTCTTGTAAAGGTTTAACGAGTCCAAGAAAGCAAACTCGGGACCATCTTCATTTTTTGACAAGCTCGAAGAAAAGAAAGAAGAATGCTTGATAAGGCACTAATTCGTGGATTTTATGAGCCCAAACTAGTACATGCTCGACGGTGTTTTCATAGTTTAAAGAGTCTGAAAACTCCAAAGAAGACTCCAGGGGGGGTCCTTTTTCGTACAATTTAGTCTCCTGAGGCTGAAAAAGTATAAAACAAACCAAAGAAGAACTCTCTTAACTTTCGAAGAAGAAAAGGTGCACCTTTTTTGTAATTAGTCAGGAAGGTCCGAAAAAGGTTAAATTACCACCTACCCAACGCTCCTTCAAAAGCAGCATATAGCCTGAGTTTTACGAGTGTGAAGGAAGGCAAGATCACTCGAAAAGATCCATTTGATTACGAGAAATGGAGCTTACAACAATAAAATCGATGCTTTGTTCTTTATGGTTTAACGAGCATGACAAAGACATAAAGTACACTCAGAATCTTTTTCATGTTCTGGTCCAGAGCACGAAAAAGAGAAAACTAAGCTCATACCGGGGGTTCCTTTTCCGTAAGTTTAGTCCCTCAGGTCCGGAAAAGAGATAAACCTATGCCTGAGAATACTCTTCTCAATTCAGTAGAAAAGAGAGTGATCCTTTCTCGTATTATTCCACATGGTCCGAGAAAGAGATAACCTACCACCAATGTGGATTCCCATTCACATATTCTTAACGAGCCTGAATGGACAAGTTTACTCGGTAGTCAAGTCTATTTTGAGGAGTCAGAATTGGGCCTAAAGAAACTCATAATATTTCCCATGAAGTTTTAACGAGTCCGGAAAAGTCAACTCACGGCCTCCTTACTGTTTTTAACGAGCTCGAAGGAGAGCAGAAAGAATGCTCTAAATGCGAGGAGACGAGTGTCATAAGCAGGAGAAACTAGTTCCAAGCGCAAGGAACAGACCTATGCATAATGCAAGGAAAGTGAGCAAGATAAGGACACTCAGGGAAAGCATCCTTGGGGTAAAGGGTGTCAAGTTGCAAAGGCAAAATGATACAAGGCTGAGCGGTGATGAGAACAAAGATGAGGGCTTATATAACGAGCTAAAAGCGTGGAAGCTGGCATCAGGCTCATAAGCGTAAGAAAGGCATATGCAAATGCAATTACAGCTTGAACAACAAGGTGATGCCCATAAACAGTTGTGAATCCAACTAATAATCCTGTCTCCAAGAAACAACAACATCAGAAGAAACGATCTGATGCGGGTCACTTTGGCAGAAACACTTGTGACTTTTCTATCTTCTACAAAAGCAAAATTCAAGGCAGAATCAACCGAAAAAGATTCTATAGGACCAAGGCTTGAGGGTTTATAATCAATAAGATCAACCTCAGAAGAGAAGCGAAAATCAACAAGGGAGATAGAGTCTACAGGAACAAACTCAATATCGCAGGAGCTGAGAAATTCATAAGAAAAAATCAAACTCTTCACGATCACTGACTTGCTTTTCAAATGAAGAATCAAAAGACTCAACAAAACCAACATAAGAAAAAGGGAAGGCTTACTAAGCAAATCAGGGTTAGACTTAATCACAACTGAAAAAGAAGGTCAGAGTGTATCAAAGACTCCAGGAAGACTTCATCCGAAGGGAGGAAATCATCCGAGATAGGACACATATATGAACTTGCAAATGAATGGACAGAGTGGAGAGAAGGCTCTACAATCTGTATAGGATGACTCACCTGATCAACTGCTGGGACCAAGTCCCAAGAAGGTAAGCATGAAAATAGAGGCTGCCTCTCAGTAGCAATTGAACAAAAATGACAAGAATCCACATAGTTCACCTGTGGCGGGGTAGTGTCTACAGAAACACTGGGAATCAATAAAGGAAAGACTTGGTCTCTAGTTGGGTCAGGAGACGGATCAAGAAAATCCAACTGATCTATAGTGACAATTTCTTCACCATGATTAAAGTACATCACATGAAATAATGTTGACACCACAGCTTGCATGGCATAGACATAATCACGCCCAAGGAGCATATTAAAGTCCAAAGTGTTTTCTATTACCATGAAGTCAACTAAGACAGTCTTCCCACCCAAAGTAACAGGTGTTTGAGCAAGAATTCCCAAGGCTATACAAGTTCTTCTATCAAATTCCAGTAACTAACTAGCAGTCGACACAAGGCTGGGAGAACCCGTACCTCGCCAAGCACGAGCAGACAAAATACTAATTGAGGCTCCTTCATCAACAATGCAACGAGCAATTGTATAGGGTTCAACTTTGACCTTTATCTGGAAAGGTGCATGGGAAGGAAGGCGCGGCTCAACTAGGCTATCCCAATCAAAGGAAGCGATCCGAGGGCTTGGTGGGGGTTGATCTGAAACAAGTTCAGTGCCCCCTTGTTCAATAAGATCTGAACTGGCAGTGAAGAAAATGTGACTAGTAGACACATCACTCTCCAGAGGAAGAGTGGGATTGATCGATACTGGAATCGATTCAACCGCTTCATCAAAGTCACTCTCCGAAGGGAGAGTGGGATTGACCAAATATGACATTGGTTCAATCACGTGAGGAGCACTCTCCGAAAGAAGAGTGGGATCAAGCAAATCAAAGATTTGTTCAACCACTTGATCAACCAAAGGTTGAGTAGGATGTTGAGAAACTATAGGGTGTTCAGAAGAACGAAATCCATGAGTCTTGGACCACACTCTTCGCACCTCTAGGATAGCAGGGCACAAATGAGTAAGGTGATCTCCCTTGCATAGCACACAAGGGAACTTAAGATGATGCTTTGAACGACCAGTTTTCTCAACTGAGTCAACATGACTAGCAGTGGATGACTGTTTTCTCTCAACATGACTAGCAGAAGATGAGAGTTTTCCCCCAGCATGAACAACATAGGCTGGATGACTGGGTCCAACCTCACTAAGAGAGGCTGGTTGTTGAGAGACTCCATAATGTTCAAAAACGGGATGGCCATGAATCCAAACTCTTCGCACCTCCTCAATAGAAGGGCATTTATAAGTAAGGTGGTCTCCCGCACAAAGCTTACAAGGAAACTTGAGCTTTTGTTTTGAACGGGTAGACTTGTCAACAGTGTCAACATGACTCGCAGTGGTTGACGGGTTGTCCTCAGCTTGAAACATAGAGGTTGAAAGACTGCCCCCAGCGTGCCTGGCAGAGGCTAAGAGACTAGGTCCAACTTGAATTGCATAGGTAGGATGGGCACCATCAACATGAACAGCAGAGGTTGAATGGTAAGGATCAACATGCTTTGCCGCAGTTGAGTGTGTGCCCCCAGCTTGAGCAACAGAGGCTGGGTGAACGGATCCAACGTGAACACCAGAGGTTGGATGGGGAGGTTCAACTTGAACACCAGAGGTTGGATGGGGAGGTTCAACTTGAACACCAGAGGTTGAACGAGTGCACTCAGCTTGAACACCAAAGGCTAAGTGACCGGATCCGACATGAACTGGAAATGTTTGAAGGATCCCACCAGCATGAACACCAGAGGCTGGATGAGAGGGTTCAACTTGAAAACCAGCGGTTGAACAGATGCACTCAGCTTGAACACCAGAGGTTGAGTGACTAGATCCAACATGACCTGGAAAGGTTGAAAGGATCCCACCAGCATGAACACCAGAGGCTGGATGGATAGCTCCAACATGAACAACAGAGGTTGGATAGGATGGTTCAACTTGAAAACCAGAGGTTGAACGGGTGCACTCAACGTGAACACCAGAGGTTGAGTGACTAGATCCAACATGACCTACAGAGGTTGGATGGGTGCACCCAACCTAAACAACCGAGGCTCGGTGGTGAGGTTCAACTTGACTTGCAGAGGTTGAACGGGTGCCCCCTTGCTTAGGTGCTTTCTTCCTATTCCTCCTTCTTTTACTCCTTTTAGACTGCTGGTTACTAGTATCAGTACTTTCACTGCATGAGGTAGAAGGAGGAGGAGAACTAACTACAGGTGAAGGGGAGACAGTGTTTTGATGCCCTTGAGAAGCATCAGGAGCATTCAGGACAGTTGGAGTGGAAAACAACCACACCGGTAGCCCTAGGGTGAATCCCGGAAGATTCAAGGTGGCCATCAAGGGAACACCAACATTCCCCATGAGAGGAATAGAGCAAGGAGCTCCCATCGAGGGGATCTCTTGGTTGGTGTTCGAAGGGGTGCTAGCCATAGTTTCAAAACAAGAGACAAATTCTGAGGTTGATGATCAACCAAAATTACAAAGTAGACACCTAAAGGCCCACTAAGTACAGACAAACCACACAGCACTCACTAAAAAGATCCTAGAGTCTCAAGCAATCTAAACAGGCTATAAAGATATACCTTCCAGAAGAAGGTTGATGAACAGTTACTTGGCGTCCTTGAGGGGTTCTCAGGCACAAGCAAAGGAATCACCCACCACCCTCCTGCACTTTCCACAAGGGTCACCTTCCAAGTCTGTCCGAGGTGAACCAGAAATAACCTTCCGGTTTACCTGTGTATGAGCCCTAAAAGACAAGAGACTAAAGGCTACCTTGATAATACCTACTGTCTAGGGGCACAGTCGCAAGCCGAACTCGTACGCATGGGCAGGGTAGCTGAGCCCAAAATTCTTCCTAGACAGAATCCCCATATGCGCAAAAGTCCTGAGTTACGTTTTGACAAGGATTCGGGGGGTTATCCCCTCTGTCCAAGCCTCCACGCTGCCTCGTGCTTAACTCCCGTTTGAGAGGAGCTTCCTAGATACAGTGGTAGAACCAAGGATTTACCTAGTGAAAGGTCCACTACATCTGAGTTTTATAACTTGTGGGAAGTTAACACTTCCTAGCCGACAAGTCTAGCCTAAGCTAGTAGGTGGAAGACCCTAAAAATAAAAACTTACTAATAATTTTTAAAATTATGTCATTTATTTTATGGGCTATTTTTTACTCAAGAGGAAATGGAATGGTAAAATGGTGGTGTTTTGACTCAAAAAATGAAACAAAATGACTAAGCAAAGAGAAATGAGATGCAAAGAAGCAAATAGCTATTCTCTTTATATTTTCAAATAACTTGAAAGCCAAAAAAGATCAAATCTTTTTATATTTTTTAAATTTTCCAAAAACAATGCTATGCTATGCAACCTAGACTAACAGCCTAATCTACATGCATATAAAGAAAATATATGTTTTTGTCTTTTTCTTTTATAATATGCAAAAGAAAAATCAGCCTATAAACTAATGCAAACAAGTACTGAAAGAAAAGGAGATAGACAACTACTTTGCACCCCACAAACAAACCCTAGGTTTCCCTAAAGTTGAATATAAACCTCTTTTAAATGGAAAGCTTACAAAAGTAAACAAGCCAACACTTTGGAATGAAAAGAATGAGCATAGAGACTGACATAAACAAAGGTCAAGAAGTCCCAAGCATCAATCTAACCTACAAACAAAGGTTGCTCAGTACCTTGTCCAACAAGGTCAAACCAAAGAAAGAAGTAGGGGGAAAAGCAAGAAATAAAAGTTCTTTTTTAATTTTCTTTTATAAAGGAAAAAGAAAAACTACCTACAAAGAAAAAGCATGCAGATAACAAGAACAAAGAAAAAGGAACTTTGCTATGCAACCACCCAACAAACTCTAGAACCAACTAAAGTCAGCATAAACCCTACTTGGAAGAAAGGCTTGTATAAGAGACAAGACAACTATTTTGGCAAGGTGAAGTAGACCAACCAAAGAAGGAGGAAAACAACATCCACAAGCTTCTGAAATCAAACAAAGGCCACTAACAGAGACTGATCAGAAACAAAAGGCCAAAAAGCAAACCAAGCAAAGGAGACAGGTGAAAGAGCAAAGAGTAAATCCTAATGCTATAAAGGGGATTACCACATAGATAAAGAACAACAAAAAGAATGACACAAACTCTCTGGATTCATGCACCCGCAGAAGACCTTAACAGACCCACCATGCACCTGAAATGCACTGTGCTTTGGGTAAACTTGGATCTAATAAAGCAAACAAGCAAGAATTACTCCAAGCAAAAAGACTCAAAGGCTTTTGAAAAAGCAGGTAAGGTGATCACAAAAAGTCTTCAGTCAAGCTACACAGCATTCATAAAGAGACACCACTCACAAACAGGGATTACCTGAAGAAGGGAACAAGAAAAAACTTGACTTAAAAAATCCAAACTTCCAGGTATATATGCGACTATCTATAAGGGCAGGTCACGAATGATACGCGACTGTTCAGTAGAACAACCCGCGCATGCAAACTTGTATTCGCGACTGTTCAAAAGAACAACCCGCGAATAGGTGTAAAAATCACAATCAAGGGTAGAAAACTGCCTTAGGAAGGCATGGGAGAGGGTGCAATTAGACTTAAAAAAGTTCCTAAGTGGCAAGAAGGACCTGAAACAATGCAAAAGCTGAAAGAAATCAAGAGAAAAAACCCCAAACAGACAAGGCTAGTCCCCAGCGGAGTCGCCAGTTCTGTTGTAAAGGAAAGTGTCCTATGGCTAGGGTTTAAGAGGCCATCAATGTACTGGGGTTGAAAGAGAGATGCACAATGTTCAGCAAGCATATAACAGCAAGTTTCAGAGATGAGAAAGATCCACACCTGATAAACTGAAGGCTGGTCCAAGCTTTCTCTTCAATCCTCTTCTTGCTCCTCTCGCTCCAAGAGACCTGCAAAACAAAGTATACCTTCCTCAAACCATTATGACCACATATAAGGCAATGATAATCAAATAAAAATAAACAAATGATCTGAATAACATCATCATATGATCAGAAACAGAGATTCAATCACACACTGAACAATGATTTGGGAAGAAGAAGGACATCACATATTTATTAATCTTGAAAACAAGTACAAATATACCTTCTCTTCAAGTTGGCACCTCACGAAACCTTGATCTAGATCTGCTGCTTCTCTTCTCCAAAGAACTCATCCTCCAAGCTCTTGTTTAATTATGTAAAATATTGACAAGTTTGTGTATGAGTTCATTATTTCTGAAAGTGGGAGAAACTGAGATCAATTGATCGATTCTCTGGTCAATCGAAGGAGAATTAGAAAAACAATCCTTGAGTATTTCATTAATGAAATGCGCGTGTAGAGTTAACCTTGTTCCAGGTTCTTGTGAGAAATTGATCACTGCAAGAATTGATGAGAACTGAGATCTAAACCTATCTGGGTTTGGACAGATGAGATCAAGCGTAAGAAGATCTGGCAGCTGGGAGAAGTTCCGCAGAAGAATAGTGGAAGGAAGAAAATTCCGCAAAGGAATTCGGATCAACGATGGAGATTGGATCCGCAAATATATAACAATTAGAGATTATATCTACAAAGGAAAATAGATCAAATGTTGAAATCCCCCCCTTAGAAGATGAACGGTTCAGACAAGAGTTGTGGGAGAATATTTGTGGGAGTCATAATTCAGGAAATGAAAAGGTTCATCCCACACCCCGTATCCCGCATGCGGAAATACCGTTGCAGACACGTAATTGTAGGAGGTTCATTTTAATTGGGAAAAATGTATTCCCGCATTCCACATCCCACAAGTTGAGGAAAAGGAGTCATAGAAAGGAATTGTAGAAGTACTTAGTAGGACAACTAAGTTTGGAGCTTTTGCTAAATTTAGAACCTAACTATTCCTAGGGAAGCTGTTTCGAATCAGTTCACTGGTTCAATTTGGTGATTTGAATACAATACTCTGGTTTGGGTTGGCATCATTTGGTATTAGAGTAAGACAAATATTTTGCGAGGTATCTTAGCTGATCAGTTGAGCCTATGAATAAATTTCTATAGGAGAGAACTTATAATACTGTAGGATCAAGCTCTGGAAAATGCTTGATGTGGTATTAATGGAAAGAAGGAGATTTTCTACGAAATCTTGAATGCAACTTACTAACTAAGCATGAAGAGAAGATTATTGATGCATGAGGAGGGAAGAATAAGTATTATGTGTGAAAGGTAAATTAATATCTGATTTTCAATATTTATTTTAAAATTAAATACTAATGATTGTGTGAGAAGGTTGGTCAGGTAAGAGGGTATTCAGGATTGATTACAGACAGAAAATGTGTGGTTAAATTTGATGATTAGCCACATAGGAATGCATAAGAATCCTTGTCAGGATTTGACCGTCTTGTGGATTGGTGAAAGATTGCAGGTTGCAGCAATAACAACTGGGGGATTTGTGCTCAAGGACAATTATTTTCTTGATGAAGAGGAATATCTTTGAAGATAGCAGTGGAGATATTACAACCAACTATACAAGTGAAAAATTCTAAAGCTATGGAATGATTGATGTTTATAGTTTAACTCCGGTTATGTGAATTTATAGCAGCAAATAATAGAGAAGTTCTTGAGAAGAGAAAATAGGAAGTAGTGGAAAAACCCAAAACTCCATCAGAAGTTGGATAAGAGAGGACTAGTGTATGTTCTCAAAAGAGAAGTGGAACTGTAGAAGCCAAGAAGAGCGAAGGAGATGCTCAAAAGTTTCTAGAGGAGAAGAAACAGAGATACCAAAAGGAAAAGCTCAAGGAGAGATAGCTTGTTGAGGTATAATAGACAAGTGTGGAGACTTGTTGAGGGAGGCTTAGGGAAGCAGTCCACAAGTGGACAGGATGAAGTTCACAAAAGAGGAGAAGGAGATGGAAACAATGACTACTAAAGGTCATTGTAGGGGTTGAGAGAAAAGCCACAACAGAAGAAAAAAGAAAGAAAGTCAAGAAGAATGGAACAGGGAGTTGCTAGAGTTAGCAAGGGACATTTTGTGCTTTGAGAAGCAGATGCAAGATGCTAAAGAAGAGAAGTAGAGGTATGGTTGGGTCATGAAAAGGGAGGTAAGATGGAATTCACTACAGGTGAAGCTACAACAAAATATGGTTTCTATATTGAATAAAGAACTCAGAGAATCTGGATCTGAGATGGAGGTTTCATATTGTGAACCTGAACAGGGTCCTTTGCTTGGAGAGAATGATGAAGTATAAAAAGAGAGACCAATTGAGAGTCTCATAAATTCTGTAAAGAGTATAGATAAAATTATGGAGGATATGACTGTGAGGCCAAATGACATGAAAAGTTCTTATGTTTTTTAGACTGATGATTTGTTTGTGATTGCAGGTTTTGTTGCAAATGATAGGAAATCTTTTGAAACTATCTTAAAATATGATGAAGATAGTCTTTCAAATGAAGAAAGGTCTAAAGTATTGCAGAAAAAGGAACCCGATGATGAGTTTCTTGATGGAGGAACATTGTCAATTGAAGATGATCTGGAGATGAAGGCAGAAAAATAAATGTGCAAAGACATTTCTATAGGGAAGAATTAGAATTGCATTCTGATGAGAGAAAAAGTTGAACAATCACCTTCGATTGTCATGAAGTCTAAAGAAGAAGAAGATTTGCTTTCCAAAAGCATGATAGCAGAACATGATTCTATTGAAATAGAAGATGAAAGGATACCATATGAAGAGTGTATATGGACTATGTATCAAACCATTGGAGAAATAGGTGATGGTGACATATTGATGTTGTGTTCAAACCAACACAATAGGGGGATTCCAGAGGAAATATCAATAGGAAATTCAAAGTCTCGTATTTTTGAAATTGATTATTGATGTATGACTGCAGGTATTGAAGAATACTTAAAATATGTGTCTATGTAGGTTGTGAAGCATAGGATGAATTCTTTGGGGAATAAAGGAAAAATAAAAATTGGACCGTTGACATAAGAATATGTTCACTGTTGTAAAGTCGAACAAAAATTCGTCTTAGAAAAATATGGTGTAGAAGAGGGACTTGCTGAAAGTCTCATGAACTTTTGGGAGAGTTCAAATCAGCAAGAGAATATGCTGATAATAAATTCAATGCATTAGAGGAAATTTCAACTCAAAATGGGCCTCTTAAAAAAAATTAATAAAATAATAGTTAAAATAATAAAATAATATTTATTAATTTTGGAGGAAGAAAAGAAAAAAACTACTTTTTTGTTTGTATTTTCGACATATCTCCCTGTGTTTTTACTCAAATTTCGATCAAGAGAGCTTGTTGGACGTCGAATTAAATTCCACATCCAATGAGTACCCACTCAGAATACTTTCAACGGACCCCGCTACCCAACAAACAAGAAATACCTGAAAAATCGTGATGATGATGTCATTATCATGTTTTTTTAGGTATTTATTGTTTTTGGGGTAGCGGGTTCCGTCAAAATTATGCCAAGTGGGTACTCGTTGGATGTAAAATTTAATTCCGTGTCCAATGAGCTCTCCTGATCAAAATTTTAGTAAAAACATGGGGAGATATGTCGAAAATACAAACAAAAAAAGTAGTGTTTTTATGATACCTATCCCCAAATTTATATTAAAAAAGTATTTAAGAACTATATGGTATTTCAAATTGAAATAAATTCCATTGGATAACACATGATGACATGGAATTTGAGTTAAAGTTAAAAGGCCCATTTTGAGTTGAAATTTCCTCTAATGGGGAGATAAAAATTTCAATGTTTTTGAAATTAATGATTTGTATGTATCTGTAGGAATAACATGTAATGAACCTTGTGAGGTTTTACCAGAGGTAAAAGAAGAATAAGGAGAGTAACCATGTACTCTTGACATGGACCAAAGCCAGAAGTTTGTTTTGAAATTGAAGAACGAGATGACATGGTCTCATAGAGATAAACCAAAGAGAACACTTGCATATTTGAATAGTGGTGTTACTAGCAGACTGGGGAAGAAATTTGTCATGACGCAGGAAGAGACTATATTGTCTCAAAGGGGTGATCAACACCTAAAGGAATTTGTTGTTGCGGAGTTGGATACTGAAGATAAAGGAAAGTTTTCTAACTTCAGAAACTATGATGAAGAGTTAGAAATGTTACAAGACTGGTTGATCAATCCAAGGGATGATAAACATGACTGCTTAATGTTTGATGACAACAATGGAAAAGAGTAGACAACAGGTAAAAGCACTGAATTATTTTATAATTTATTGGATAGAAACAAAGAGTCAAGGGGACAACAACAATTTCAGGAAAAGAAGATGTAGGTGTACCAGTCAGACGATAGGTTGGATATGGAGATTGATGAATTAAGGTTGTTGATGGTGAAGATGTTTTAGAGAAGACATAAGGAAAGAATGAAGATTTACATCAGCAGAGCAAATAGACAAAAAAGTGACAAAAGGAAAGTGATAGAAGAATATTACAGAAGTAGGGCTAGTGTAGCATTGCAACATAAAATTTGGAAACCAGGAGAACTAAAGATGACAAAGATAGAAGAGCATGACGAGATGGATGATCAGTTACAGAACAAGGCTTGGGATCTAGGTATATTGAGAATGGAAGGATATGACCTGGAGGTCATATTTCTTTCTTTGTGGGGAGTCTGATGCAGGGGCATCCTTCTCTCTATCCAAATTCAAGTTCAAAGTTTGATTAGTCCTAGAAGGGGTCTTAAATTATGAATTGATGATCTTCAAACTATCACTTTGTAAATAAATGTAAAATATGTGATTCTAGATTATGGTGAGTCATTTAGATGAGTCGCTAGGTGAGTTATGTGTCATTAGGTGAGTCATGAAAGTAAACCATGCAAATGGAGTGAGTCATTGATATAGGATTGAAAGTTACTTAAAATATATAACAGCTGATTAATTGTAGGAGATTGTTGAGTGTTTATTGGATTTGAACCAGAATTGGGTTCAGAGTTCTGTTTGTATATATATATGTAATACTGTGAGCCATAGAGATGGTAGATAGATAGACAAGGGACAGAGATAGAGGAAAGAATCATACTTAGAGAGGTCAGTAAGGCCTATAGGAAATAGAGGAAGGGACGACTAAAGATGTATCTGGTCTAAGAATATTAGAACATAGGTTATGAGATCATCTTGTATGTACAGTTTCATTAAATGAATGAAAAATCCTATTTTGACATAATTCGTTGTGTGTAAATTGCATTTTGTCTTAATGTGTGAAATTGTGAGTTAAATGCCTTTTTAATTCTGTAAAAGATTGGCAAGTCTGTGTATGAGTTCAGTATTTCTGAAAGTGGGAGAAACAGAGATCGAATGATCGATTCTCTGGTCAATCGAAGGAGAATTAGGTAAACAATCATTGAGGATTTCGTTAATGAAATGCATGTGTAGAGTTAACATTGTTGTAGGTTACGGAGCGAAATTGATCACTGCAAGAATCGATGAGAACTAATATCTAAACTTGTGTAGGTTTGGATAGACAAGATGAAGCGTAAGAAGATCCAGCAATTGGGAGAAGTTACGCAGAAGAATAGTGGAAGGAAGAACATTCCGCAAAGGAATTCAGATCGATGATGGAGATTGGATCCGCAAAGGAAAACATATCAAAGGTCCAAATCTGCCCCACGAAAAATCAACAGTTTGGGCAGGAGTTGCAAGAGAATATTTGTGGGAGTCGTAATTCGGAAAATGGAAAGGTGAATCCCGCATCCCGCATGTGGAAAGACTGTTGCAGACATGTAGTTGTGGGAGGTCCATTTTAATTGGGAAAAATGTAAGCCCGCATCCCACATCCTGCAAGTTGCGAAAAAGGATTTATGGAAAGGTATTGTGGAAGGACTTAGCCGGACATCTAAGTTTAGAAGTTCTCCTAAATTTAGAACCTAAATATTCCTAGGGAAGCTGATTTGAATCGGTTTATTGGTTCAATTTGGTGATTTGAATACATTACTCTGGTTCGGGTTGGAATCACTAAGAACAACTATTTTTTTTGTGCCTGGTGTACAACATCCATTGCCAAAACATCCAGACAAACTTATTCTGAAGTTTAATCTAGATAATAAAGAGCCATCTAAGGTACATGTAGATAAATTCATTTTAGTTATCCATACCATGAACGTTCAGCATGAGGACGTAGTCCGTCATCTGTTCCTGTGAACCGTTGAAGGGAGAGCATCAACTTGGTACTTCTCATTAGTTCAAGGTTCAATCACAATCTGGGCCTATTTCAACAAAGATTTCCTAGACAAGTTTGGGGAATACAAAATAGCCATTTATTTAACTCTTGAATTGTCTTGAATTAAAATGGAAAATAAAGAGATAATCAAAGACTTTAATCAAAGGTTTCTCACCTTGAAAAAAAAAATTCCTATCGTCTCTCGACCACCCGAGGATATCATTATAGAAAATTATGCTTTGGCTTTGCCGAAATACCTAGGGATGTTTGTTAAACAAACTGGAAAGATAAAACTTGTTGTAACCTTTGAAGATGTTATTAAATTTGAGAAAGACTCTATGTCATACAAGCCTGAAAGAAGTAGAAAAGTTGATACCTTTCCTCATAATAAAGTTGAAAGATCTAGTTTAGATAAAGATAAGGCATTTTGCGTCGAACAACTAAAAAATGCTATTCGGGCATTGACTAATGAAGTGGCAGGATTGAAGAAAACTAATTCAGAAGCTTCTTCTTCTAGAGGGTATTTTAGGAACCAATTTAGACAAAATTTGACTGCTAATAATAAACCAAGTTCACCTCCTGATATAGTAGTCAATGAGGATATTTTTAACACTATTCGAGTAGTCTTGTCTTTATCTTAAACATCTTTAAATCAAGAAACTGTAGATCATGAAGAAGAACAACAATATGAAAATGAAGAAGAATTTCAAGAACCACAACTATTAAATGGTCATTTTTGGGATAGTCTGGTAAAATATTCTGAAAGTAGAAATCCTCCTTCAGGTCAACATGCTTATAACACTCAAATTAGAACATCTACAAATAATCCTGGAGCATCATCAAGTTCTACTCCAAGTAAGGAAAATAATCATCCTCAACCTGTCAAGAAAACTCAACATGTGAGGAATTCTTAGCCTATCTAGAATTCTTTGAAATTAGATCTGCAGTATGACATAATTGAAGATCTAAAAAAATTGTGTGCAAACATTAGTATGTACGATCTACTTCAAATCTATCCCATGCCCAATGGTCCCATTATAACTCCTTCCATGAGTTCGATAGCTCCTAGTGTTCAACAAAATTTAGCTTCTAATAATTCAAACAATGATTTAGTATTTAATGATAAAGGAAAATCAGCAGCTGATAAATCCTCACTAGTAGGGAAGAACTCAAAATATACAACTCCTCTGTTGCTCCTTATCTTTGAAATATTTAATAAAAATGTCCATAACTATATGGTCAATTCTAGAGCATCTACTAATGTGATGCCTTTATATGTTTTCCGAAGGACAAATGCAAAGTATATTCCATCAAACTCACATATTACTCAACTTGATAGAAAAAATATGCGGGTTTTGGGATAAATGAAGGATGTTTTAATTAGGCTTTCCAGTAATCCTTCAATTTTTCAAATCATAGATAATGTGGTTGCAGACATCCCTGATGCATATGGGTTGTTTCTAAGCAGGGATTGGTCTCAAAAATTGATTGGATTTTTCACCACAGATTGGTCAACCTTATGGTTTCCCAAAAATGGAAAATACAATCAAATCAAGATAGGCATGGAAATATATTTGAAACACATCGTAATAGAATTTCATGATCCAAATGAACCAATTCTATCTTCAGATTCTATAATAGGAAATTATATGTACGAACTTGGTTTTGGAAACTTCAAATCTGAAAATTCTTTTTTTTTTTTCTGATAAAAAACAACAATATGAAATTATGAATGTTACTACTTTTTAGCACGATTGTTCATCTAAGGATATTGTAAATAATATAGATAAACATGATTATGTACATATTGTTGAAAGTGAGGTAGTTGCAGATAGTTCTACTTGGACCTTGTACTTTGATGGGTCAAAATCTAAAGAAGGAGCAAGATCTGGCTGCCTATTAATTGACCCAAAAGGAAACAAAACTTGAATAGCATGTAGACTTGAATTACATTGTACAAATAACATTGTAGAATATGAGGCACTAATCCTAGGTCTCAATAAATCAATAGATCTTGACATTAAAGTGTTGGATGCATATGGTGATTCTAAAATCATCATCAGGAAGGTGTGTAATTCAATACACTGTATTTCAAAACATTTGCAAAATTATCAACGTGAGGTATGCAATCGTATTTCTTATTTTGATGCATTCAATATAATTTCCATTCCTATATTTAAGAATCAAGAAGTTGATCTATTAGCAAATGTTGCTTATAGATTAATCCCATCTGAAAATGTTGCATCTGATTTCTTTTTAGTGGAATTAATTTTCAGACCTTCTATACCAGATAATATTATTAACTAGCGCATTTTTTATGATGACATACAGATTCTAAAAATGGTGACATTCTATTATGTGTCGATTTCTGGAATTTAAACAAATCTTCTAAAAAAGACAATTACCCGGTTCCTCCCATGGAATAGATCCCTCAAAAAGTCTCTGGGTCTGAGATGCTATCACTTCTTGATGGATTCTCAGGATATAACCAAATTTTGGTTTCCCCAGATGATCAACTTAAAACACCATTCAGAACCCCGTGGGGAACATATGCTTACCGAAATATGCCCTTTGGGTTAATCATTGCTGGGGAAACCTTTCAAAGAGCAATGGATATTACCTTTAGAGGATTAATCAATAATTCAGTGGTTGTCTATCTAGACGATGTTACTTTATTTTCTAAATATTGACATGATCACATTATTCACCTTGGAAAAGTATTTGATCGTTGTAGAAAATATGGGGTTTCTTTAAATCATAAGAAAATGATATTTGTTGTTACATAAGGTCTTTTGTTAGGCTGTGTAGTGTCAAAACATGGGATCATGATTGATCCTAAATGAACCCAAGCCATATCAAAAATAACTTTTCCTTCAAGTAAGAAAGCAATGCAATATTTTCTAGGGAAAATAAATATTGTTAGAAGATTTATTCCTAGTTTTTCAAAAATCTTTCGACCTTTGGAAAATATGATCTAGAAGGATGCTATTTTTAATTGGGGTAGTACTAAGAAGGAATCATTCAATGGAATCTTAGAATCTATTTCAGAAGCCCCTAGTCTTTTAAGCTCAGATTTTACTAAATATTTCATACTTTATACTTTTTCTTCAAATGCATCTTATGTTGCTGTACTCACTCAATGTAATTAGAAAAATTATGAAGTACCTATTTCTTTTATGAGTTCAAACTTTAACAGAGGTAAATTAAACTAACATGAGGTTGAAAAACAAGCATTCGTTATTTTTAAAGTAGTGAAACATTTTTGTCCATATCTTTTGAAATCAAGAACCAAAGTGATAGTTCCTTTCCCTGTAGTTAGAAATATGTTAGTACAAAAGGGCTTGGGTGAAAAAAGAGCACCATGAATTACAGCTCTCCAAGAGTATGACTTGGATATTAAACCTTCAATAGTAGTAAAAGGACAAGGATTCTGTAAACTTGCTGCTAAGGAGGCCCATTTTCCAAATAGTAATTCTGAAACTATCATTGATGAAACCTTGCTAAAGAGGGAAATTTATTTGTATCCTCCACCAGAGGATTCTTGGTATTCAGATTTAAGGACTCTTTTAGAAATAGGAACTGCTCTTGAACCCCTTGAACCAAGAAAAAGGAGATCCCTTAGATTAAAATCAGATCCCTATTTGCTAATTGATAATACTTTTTTTAGGAGGAATTCAAATGGTGTTTTTCTACGTTGTTTAGAGAAGAATGAAATTGAGATGATCTCTAGAGAATTACATTCTGGTCCTGCAGGTGTCCATTTTGGAGGAGAGACTATAACACATAAAATTATTAGGGTTGGTTATTATTGACCTAGCTTATTCTGATATTCTTATGCTTTTGTTAGAAAGTGCCAAGAATGCCAAATTGTTGTAGGTAGGATTAAGAAGCCTTCCTTTCCTCTACAGCTGATTATAGTAGAAAGGTCATTTCAGTAATGCGGTATCGACATAGTTGGTCCAATAAACCCACCTTCTTCTTTGCAACACAAATATATCATTATTGCAACTGATTATTTTACTTGATGGAAAGAGACTGCACCATTGAGGGTAGTGAATACCAATCAAGTTATCTTATTTCTAGAGTTTTCTATCATTACACGATTTGGTGTTCCTGACTCCCTTGTTTTCGATAATTCCTCTTATTTTTCATCAGTTGAATTAACTCAATTTGCATTGGAGAAAGGTATAAGGGCCAGGTATTTAGTGAATTATCATCCTCACGGTAATGGTCTAGAGGAATCAACGAATAAAAACTTGTTAAAAATTCTTAAAAAGACGGTTTCAAACCATCACCGTGATTGGCATATAACATTATTCAATGCACTATGGGAGAATAGAGTTACCCCTAAATACTCAATTGGAAATTCACATTAGATTAAATTTCAACTCAAAATGGGCCTTCTAACAAAAATTAATAAAATAATATCTAAAATAATAAAATAATATTTATTACTTTTGGAGGAAGAAAAGAAAAAACTACTTTTTTGTTCGTATTTTTGACATATATACCTATGTTTTTACTCAAATTTTGATCGGGAGAGATTGTTGAATGTGGAATTAAATTAAAAATCTAATGAGTACCCACACGGGATACTTTTGATGGGCCCCGCTACCCCAAAAACAAGAAAAACCTAAAAAAATGTGATGATGATGTCATCATCACATTTGTTCAGGTATTTCATGTTTTTGGGGTAGAGGGGCCCATCAAAAGGATGCCGAGTGGGTACTCGTTGGATGCGGAATTTAATTCCAAAAATTCCACATCCAACGAGCTCTCTCGATTGATATTTGAGTAAACACATGAGGAGATATATTGAAAATACGAAAAAAAAAAGTATTTGTTNAAAAATTGTTTAAGAGGTGCTCCCTTTTTGAATTTTAAATAATTTTGATTGGCTAATACATGATGACATGGAATTTGTATTATTTTTGGAAGGCCCATTTAAATTGAAATTTCCTCTAATTCCTTTCTTTCTGGTATATGGTACAGAAGCTATTCTACCTCCTAACATGTTTTTACCTTCTCTGCAACTAGCCCAATCCATTCAGGATGAAGACTGTCCAATTATAGAGAAGAGAATTAATACTCTGTTGAAATTAGAAAAATATAGACATAAGGCTAAGAAACACTTTGTCAAACATCAACAAATTGTTAAGTCATGGTTTGATCAATCTTCAAGTTCTAACATAGAATTTTAGGTGGGTGGTTTAGTGCTTAAATGGTGTTGGCTATCATGGGAAGACTCGGGTTTACTGTATTTAACCAACAACACCCCTAGCTCACTTTCCCTTTCAGCGACAGACCGCGAAGCGGCCTGAAATCTCACCAGAAGTGATTCTAAAGGGTTGGCCAAGGACTCAAGCATCTTGGATCAGGTTCTGTGGCATCCTATTTGCAACTCGTAGCTCTGCTAGCCATGAGGCCTCTCTCTCTGCATGTCGCGTGACCCTTCTTCTTGCGTCACACGGTCTCCTTGTCTCATAGCTCTTCTAGCCGCGAGATCTCTCTTTTTCTGTCGTGGGGTCCCTCTTCGTGTCGCACAACTTCCACTGACTCGCAATGACTACAGCCTTATCGCATTGCCGCGCACCAGGAGACACATAACTTTCTCCCCAACGCTAAGTCCTTAACCTACGGTATCACACACCACAGCTCCTCTGCCGGTGTGGTATAACCTCCCTGCGATATCCTACTCCCGTGGCTTAGCACAATTAGCGTTGTTCGTGTCGACTTGCAAGACTCAACATACCAGGATGTTTAATACTGTGACTAGTGACTGTTCAAGCAAAGCATAAATGAACCCGCATACAACAGGCCAAAGAATTCAACTTATATCTATCCTTCTATATTATTATGAACTGAACAAGCTATACATACATTCAACTGTAAACAAGGTTCATACAATAACTAACAGATGCACAAAGAAACCCAACACATGAATCAATCGCATAACACTTGATTTTAACGTGGTTCACCTCCAGGATGGAAGTTACATCCACAGAACTGTGTTTCTATTATAGCTTAGGGGAAGGTAAACACAGTTCTGTTGCTCCGCATATGCAGCTTGAGATCTTCTGGGTAACTCCGCACACAGCCTGAAGCCCTTCTCTCTTAGATCTCTTCTCTATCTCTATATTATCTCTCTTACAATATACTCTTCCCTCTCTATCAATCCCTACGGATTGTTACAATACAAAATAACAGTAAGCTAATAGACTACTGATGATATGACTAAGCGGATGGCCTAAAATTCCCAAAATGTCAACCTTTTACAATACAAAATACATCGCTTTATAGGCGGGCCGAAGGTCTCACCATTACAACACTGTGGGCCTGTCCCAATAGTAACCCAAACCCTAACTAGTGACAGTCGGCATATCTGTACTTTGAGGTAGCTGCTATCCATCACACCATATCTCTCTGCAGTATTCCATGCTTCCCGGCGCTGACCATGGGTACTATGCATCGCTTCCCTTCACCACAGCTTCCTACAGTCTTCCATTCTTCCCAACGTTGACCATGGGTACCAGCGATGCTTCCCTTGCTATCCTTTGTCTTCAATACCTCGGCCTCATTGCTCCTTTTCCTTTATGAGGGTAGCTGAGCCCTCCTGTCATCCACCTCTGCCTTCAATGCAGTGGGTGAGCTCTCTCTTCTCAACCGCTCAGGTATCGTCATCTTCCTTGACTTCTATGTCTTCTACGGTCACAATTTCTGGCTCTGCTCTGTAGCTAGAAACCTTCTATGGCATCGTAGCTCTATATTATCTCTTCTCCGCCAAAACCATCTATCCGTCAAAATAACAGCTTCTTCTGTAGCTGCGGGACCCTACTCCAACAGTCCCCTAACACTTACTTGTGGCTCGCCCCCGAGCCACTACCAGCAGGATTCTCCTGTTGTAGCTTCTCCTTGGCTTCTTGCGAAGTCCGTTGTAACTTGTTGTGAAGTCCTGCGACTTCGTCTTGCATCACTGTGACATGCTCTCATGCCGAGTCAAGCAAATCTTGACTAATACTGGCGTCTTCTATTGCGTCAGTTTCCTCTCTAATGGTAGTGAAATCCGTCACTTTCTGCTCAACCATATCGACTAACTCAGTGATTTTCTCCTGGTAGGGTTGAAGTAGGTCATTGATGTGTATCTCCTTTGTTCTTAATTGCTGCGCTTCCTGCTGCAAGCGGTTCATCTCCTTTGTCTTCCTCATCTTCTGAAGAGCTGCTTAGCTCTTAATTTCTTCTTTCATTGCCGCCATGGTATTCTCTATCTGCTGAATATTTTGTTGGATTTCTACTTTCTCAGGCAGCTGATCCAAGTCCGACCATGTGTTCGTCGCATCATTCAGTACTGACAATGCATCGTTGATACAAAACTGCATCTATGCAGAAGTGAGTCGAAAGGCCTCTACTCTTGCTTGCTTGTATTCCTGGGAAGTGTCTCGTGCACGAGCCTCAAGCTCATCGATCTGTGCTCTGTGATCTTCCTCCATCTTGGTCGTTGCTTCTTCCATCCTGGCTACTGTTTCCTCCAAAGCCTTTGCTCTGTTTGTAACTCTTCTTACCTTCTGCAAAAGAGGAAAGGCGAACTCAATTTGACATTGGGGTAACTCCAATGCGATGCTTTGTAGAACTTGAGAAAGATCATGTTCTCTTTCTTCATATGTTCATACTTCCTCTGCCTTTTTTCTGAAAGCTGGTGGTGAGTGTTGCATTCTTCTGCATCAGCTGCATGTTTTCTTCATAAGTCACAAGCTCTGCGCTTAGCTGCTACTAGATCATCTGCAGCTGATCAATATGAAAATCTGTGAGGTTAACCTCAACAGGTTTCCTAAACTGTACTGGTGGATCCATCATCGACGCAAGGAATCTGATGCTCCCTGGTGGAATCAAAACTGTGTTGAGATGACCCTTCGCTAGGATCTCCTCATGGGAGATCGACTGTTTCGAACTTTCTCCTGCTGGTGCCTTGTTCAACTGAGTGTGGATTATGGCAGTTTTCTCAGTCAATGTTTTCAACTCACCTAGATGCTGGTCTATGGCCCCCTATAGCTTGCCCTGCGATGCTTGCATTGCCTGAAATGTGTCGCTCATTCTGTCCCTTATTCTTACTGCAATTTGCTCATAGTCATCAACTGTCAATTTAATCTCCCCACTTGGCTTTGTAACTTTTTGTTTTTTCTTCTGGGGCTCATCGTTTGGTGAGTCCTTTGCATCCTATGTCTGAGTTTCTACTCTATCTTTTCCTTTGTCTATTGGGTCTGTCTGTGCAGTATCTAATTGTAGAGATGTGGTATCTTCATACTCTTGCTTCCATTGGGAATCGAAGTCTTTGATGATACCTTCGATATCCTACGCTATCATCCTGAACCAGCCAGAAGCCCAATCATCCCTTTGGCTGTTGTAGATTTTAGTAAGAGTGTTTTCTAAGATATTATTAAATGCCTCCACCGTACCATTAGCCTATGGGTGGTAGGGAGTGCTCTTGTGGTGCTGAATCTGGAATTCTTCTGTCAAGGCCTCAATGGTGCGGTTCAAGAAATGTGTGCCTTGATCGCTCATCAAAATTATGGGGTAGCCAAATCTACTTATGATGTTCTCAAAAAGGCACTGTGCGGCTGTAGCAGCATCACAATTTCTTACTGCTTTGGCCTATGCCAATCTGGTGAGGTACTCTGTTCTGGTGATAATATATCTCGCACCAGTGCACTTTCCTAGTGGGTTGATAGGACCCACAAAGTCTATAGCCCACTTGTCAAATGCACGCAGTGCCATTTCGTCTCGTCGTGAGGGTTTTCCTACCCTCTAGCAGATATCGCAGCATATGCAAAATTCCTTGGTGTCCTTATGCAACGTAGGCCACCATAATCCTGCATCTAGGATTTTCTGCGTAGTCGGATTTCCTACGAAATGACCTCGTGCGGTTCCTGAATGTGCCTCTCTGATAATAGCGTCTTTTTCATGCAGCATCACACATCTGCACAAAAATTCATCCGGTCCTAACTTGTATAGGTGTCCTGCGATCAGGGTGAAGTCTACTGCTTTAACAACCAACTACTTCTTCTGCTACTTAGTAAACTCATTAGGTGCCAATCCTGTAGTGAGAAGGTGAATAATATCAGCATAGTAGTCGTCTGCGATCTGGATAGAAAACAACTGCGCATCTGGCAAATTTTCCTCTAGGTTACTTGGCTCTTCTCCTGAGTCTATCCGCTACAGATGATCAGGTCTGGCATTCAATCTTCCTGGTATAACAATGATTTCAAAATCATACTCCTGAAAGAGGAGTAACCATATGCAGATTCTCCCCTGTAACACTGGATTGATTGACTAGATACTTCAATACGGAATGGTTAGTAAACATCTTGAACGAGGCACCCAATAGGTAGTGCCTCAACTTCTGTAGTGCATACACCATATCTAGGCCTTCTCTTTCTGTCGTGGTGTAATTATTTTCTGCTGTCGATAGCTTTCTACTGGAGTATGCGATAGGATGATCAATATCCCCTTTTCTTGGTTGCATTAAGACAACCCCTAGTGCGATGCCAGATGCATCCACATGTACATGAAATGGCTTAGTCCAGTCTGGAAATACTAGGATGGGCATTGTAACTATATTTTCTTTAAGTGTGTATAAACTCTGCTGACATTCCTCATTCCATAGGAATTTTACATCTTTCTTGAGCAATTTCTCCATTGGTGCTATAGTCTTTGCGTAGCCCTTGGTGAACTTTCTGTAGTACCCGGTATGACCAAGTACTATCCTCAGTTGCTTGACTGAGTTGGGTGCTAGAATATTTACAATGATGGCAATATTTGTGGGATCTACCATCAAGCCTTGTCTGCAAACAATGTGACCCAACAAAATACCAAATGGTGCACAAAATATACATTTCTTCAAGTTTAGAGAAATCTGGTACTGCCTACATTTCTCTAACATTAGTCTTAGATCTCCTATGTGCTTGTCAATTAGTCCAAATACAGTCCAATCATCGAAATATACTTCTAGGAATTTATGGATGTATTCTTTAAATACAGCAACTACTACTCTAGAAAATATAGCTGGTGCATTCTTAAGACCAAAGGGCATTACCGTATACTGAAACGAGCCCCATTCTATTGCAAAGGTGGTCTTGGATCGATCTTCTGGATGTATTATGATCTGATGGTATCCTGAAAATCCATCATTGAAGGAGTAGACCTCATGTCCTCCCACGTTGTCTAATACCTCATTAGTGAACGGTGTCGGAAATGGATCATAAAGTGATGCATCGTTGAGCTTGCGCAGATTGACATAGATCCTGATGTCTCCTTTCGTTTTCTTCTCTTGTACGACCATGGGGATAACCCATTCACTTTCTTCTACAGGCTCAATGATGCCTGCTTCTAGCATCTTATCGATCTCATCCTTTACTTTTTCTTTATATCACGGATTTAATCTATATGGGCGCTGTTTGACTGGTCTAGCATCCTCCTTCAATGGTATCCTCATGACTCCCAGGTCTGCAACTATTCCCTTCATCTCTGTGAACTTGGTGGGAAATAGGTCCTCATAGTCATGTAACAAGTCTGCAATCTGTCCGACTGTTTCATCATTCCAATAGTCTCTAATAGAGGCAAACTTAGGTTCTGTGTCTGTGCCAATATTGATTTTTTTTATCTTGATGGGCTCTGTGATTGCTGGAATTTCTAACTGTGGTCCCTCAACATCGCGAGTGCCTTCTGAATCCGGAATGTTGGTGTCATGAGAATCCTCATCCTCCTTCCCTGGTTCAGATGCAAAATTATAACACTCTAATGCCTCTTTTAGCTGGATAGCCCACTCAGGTTGAGCTGACACTGATATGGTACAATCCTCAAAATATCTTACTCTTTATTACTTATAGGGCCTGATCAACACTTGGATACTCAGATTCAAAAGCGAAGGTGAGTAGGAAGCTGTCTATCATAAGTGGCCATGTAGTTGTTCCCTTACGCAGTTCAGTCTCTGTATACAGGTTCCTTGGAACTGTATCCAAAGTATGAATGAATTGGTGAACCCATCCATCCTCAGGAATGTCTGACCAATTTTGTTCACATGTCTGAATGTGTGATCTGGGGTCACTCTCTCCTGTGTATTTCTACTAGACATACTCTCTGTCGTCAGAAAATATGATCGCCATGAATCTCTTAATATCATCTCATGATGCGATGTTCTCTTTATGTGCATACCACCATCCTGCAGGTGTGGCTCGTACTGCAAGGTCCATAGCTGCGATCCTCTACTCATGAGGGATCTGTTGTTCAAACTGCTCGAGAAAGTCCTAGATATCTATTAGACCATGAAACAATGGAATCTCATTGATCTCTGTGCCAATCCATCACAATGACTTAGTCAAGTACGCACATCTACGTGCCGAGACTTCGTGAAGTCTGTTCTGCCAGTTCTCTAGACCAACATCTGAATCTGATGTGCATGAGCTGTCGCATCGCCAACTAATATTCCCTTCTGCGGTTGGATTGATGTAGTCACTCTATTTTTTGGTCATCTGATAGAGGCTCTCCATGTTATGTGCCTCCTCCTCTGCTCGGATAGGTTCAATATATCTAGGACCCTTAAAAGGATCCAACGGTACGATGACCCGGATCTGTGCATCCTCAAAGGTCATTTGTCTTCTCTTTACATTGATAATGGCCATGTTACCAATCTCCCAATCAATGCCTAGTAGTGCTGGATATGGTCTACTATCGCCAATGATTTCTATAACTTCAAAGTCCGCAAAGCTGCGAACTCCGTCAATGTCAATTGGCACCTGCGGTAACCGACCCAGGGGTGACATACGCTACTGATTAGCTAATCTCATATGGATAGGTGATCTGATTAACTTAGGGATACCCATCTGTTCCCATGTCTGCTTAGTCAGAACATTTACATCTGATCCCAGATCTAGGATCACCTCATCCATTTCAAATTCTCCAACCTGCGCTATGATTCGTATCTCTCTTCCTGTTCTTGTATGTCCTGTAATATTATGAACAACATGCTGTGTACTGCTCACAGAAGAGGATGGCTGAGAATGATCTATAATGCGCTGGAGTTCTGTGATAGCTTGCTCATTTCTTACAAGTTTTAGACAACTCTGCAAGAAGGAATGTACACTTCATGTCATCTCATCCTCATCACATCTTTTCGATGTGGTAGACTGTGATGTCTGTACAAGGCTATCACCACAAGGTGCTTGCTGCGGTACGCCCCTAGATGGTGGTACCTGCGATCCTGGTTGCGTAGGGTCATCAAAGAAAGCTTTAGCTTCCTGAAATGTATGTTTGTTCTTCTGCAAGTCGAGTGGTGTTGCTTTATTAGGAGCTCTACGTACCCACTTTTGACCTATGTTCTTTTCGGTCTCCTGCGATGTCCCACTAGTAGAAACACCGCTGTGAGTCACAATATTGACTCTTGGTTCTGGCTCTTCCTGCTGAGCAGCAATAATATGGATTTTCTAGTGTACTGTTGGCTTAGGTTCTCTGATCTTAGCTATCAAGGTAGGACACTCCTCTATAGTATGATCATAAGATCTACAATAGTTGCATGTGGTAGTAGGGCTCTGATAGTCCCTAGCATAATGTCCTACAACTCCACAATTGTAACAAGTAACTGGTCCATGACCACGGCCAAAACCTTCTCCTCCGTCGAATCCTCCCCCATAGCCTCATCATCTAAATCCTCCTCCATGGCCTCCATAAGCCGGATCATGTTCTGGTCCTGCTGCTAGACCCTGTGTCTCTGACTAGACTCTGTACAAGTCTTGCTTTGCTCCAACCATGAGATCATAGGCTTTGCAATCGTGTTCATCATGGTCTACAGACTTGCAGAAGATGCAGTATAATTTCTTAGGTGTCTGTACGTACTTCTAAAGTAGAGAGCAGTGGTGAGGTAGATGTCCTCGTGTTTTGCATATTTCACACCACGGTCCGTGGGTCTGTGGTAAGGGGTTAGGATCCCCTGTTGCTATATATTCTACAAAAAATGGACAGTCATCTTTGGTATGGCCTTGTACTTTACATTTTACACACCATATGTCTTGCACAACCTCTTTCCCTTTCTTAAGCTCATGCAACTGTAGCGTGAGATTAGCCAATTGATTTTGTATGGTTTCCATGCCTGTACTGCTCTCAGCTAGAGGTGAAGCTTCTAGTTTCAACGCCATCTCCAACGCATCATCCTGCGTCTGGAGTTTCTGCTACATTAATGGCAGTCTAATGTGAGGGAGTAGCGCTGCAATAAACCATTCCTTATGCTGCTCCGGCGTGAACTCAAAACTGACTTGGTCAATAAGGGCTTTGAATTTCTGATCAAAGTCCCACACCGACTCTGTAGGTAACTTCTTGATGTCTTTGAGTTCTGTAATGCACTGTGACTCAGACTTAGGTTTCTTAAACTCTTTAATCATGGTAGTCTTGACCTGGACAAGTGTCCTGGGTACTGTGGTATACTTTATATACCATGTTAAGACTCGGTCTCTTAGTGTGGTGACCAACTGTACAAGTTTAAGGTTATCATCATTGATTACTTTAATGGTCCACATGGCTTCACATAGGAACCAATGCTGCTATGGGTCTTCTGTCCCTGTTCCCTTAAATGTAGGTAGCTTCATATCATCCCCCATTCTATTTCTATGTGGTGGATGTTGATTTACTGTGTTACTACCACTCGGTGGTGTAGGTGAAGGTGATGTAGCGGTGGTAGGTACTGTCTGTGAGCTACTGGATGGGGTTCCTACAGGATTGTTCTGAGTACCAGTCTATTTCTGTGGGGTGTAAGGGTGGTAAGAGATACCCCCCTCTATTCCTTCTGTGGTACTATGACTCTTCTATCTAGTACTATCTGAACTGTCTTCAAATATTGGAGATCCGAAATTTACTTTATACTTCTTTCCACTATGTGTTCATCCAATGTCATCAAAATCACTTTCAAACTCTTGTGACATTACTATTTCTACTTATTCATCTGAAACTAGATCCATTGTTCCTTTTTCATGTAATAGCATCTTAATGGACAAGTTTAAAGATCTTAGGTACTTACCACGATATCCTTTGAAGAAATAGCACTCAACCTCGCTGAAGCTTTTCCTCTGGTCAACTACAAACTCTGTGACGAAGCCTTCTAGCACACTCGCAAGCCAGAAGTCTACTGCCCATGTGATAGGATTATCAAGGTTATTCATGGTATGAATCAGCTCCGGTGTCTAGACAATGTCTCTTTTCTTTTTGAATATGCTTGTATCAATTAACTTTGATAACCAGTCATAGAGCTCGTTCCCAAAGGTCGCAAAAAATATCACATGAAGGTATGTAATGATATGTTTTTGTAACCAGTCCTCTGTACTCAGTCTAGGACTCTTGTTCTCTCGTTCAGCAAACTCTTTCTGGTTAGACCAAACCCACTCGTTGAGTTCGTCTCTCGTAGGACGCTACCAGAACATCAGCGTTCTGTTTGTTCAAAACCAGCAACGGAACCATTTGTTGGCTATCATGGGAAGACCGAGGTTTACTGTATTTAACCAACAACACCCCTAGCTCACTAGCCCTTTCGGTGATAGACCGCGAAGCGGCCTGAAGTCTCACCCAAAGTGATTCTAATGGGTTGGCCAAGGACTCAAGCATCTTGGACTAGGTTCTGTGGCATCCTATTTGTGACTCGCAGCTCTCCTAGCCGTGAGGGCTCTCTCTCTACACATCGTGTGACCCTTCTGCTTGCATCACACAGTCTCCTCGTCTCGCAGCTCTTCTAACCGCGATATCTCTCTATTCCTGTCGCGCGGTCCCTCTCCGCGTCACGCAAATTCCACTGACTCACGACGAATCCAGCCTTATCGCATCGCCGCGCACCAGGTGACACGTAAATTTCTCCCCAACGCTAAGTCCTTAACCTACGGTATCGCGCACCGCAGCTCCTTTGCCGGTGAGGTATCGCCTCCCTGCGATATCCTACTCCCGCGGTTCAGCGCACTTAGTGTTGTTCATGTCGACTTGCAAGACTCAACATACCAGGCTATTTAATACTACGACTAGTGACTGTTCAAGCAAAGCATAAATGAACCCGCATACAATATGCCAAAGACTTCAACTTATATCTATCCTTTTATATTATTATGAACTGAACAAGCTATACATACATTCAACTGTAAACAAGGTTCATACAATAACTAACAGATGCACAAAGAAACCCAACACATGAATCAATCACATAACACTTGATTTTAACGTGGTTCACCTCCAGGATGGAAGTTACGTCCACAGAACTGTGTTTCTATTATAGCTCAGGGGAAGGTAAACACAGTTCTGCTACACCGCATATGCAGCTTGAGATCTTCTGGGTAACTCCGCACACAGCCTCGAGCCCTTCTCTCTTAGATCTCTTCTCTATCTCTATATTGTCTCTCTTACAATATACTCTTCCCTCTCTATCGATCCCTACAGATTGTTACAATACAAAATAACAGTAAGCTAACAGACTACTGATGATCTGACTAGCTGGATGGCCTAAAATGCCCAAAATGCCAACCTTTTACAATACAAAATAACAGTAAGCTAACAGACTACTGATGATCTGACTAGCTGGATGGCCTAAAATGCCCAAAATGCCAACCTTTTACAATACAAAATACATCCCTTTATAGGAGGCCTGAAGGTCTCGCCATTACAACACTATGGGCCTATCCCAACAGTAACCCAAACCCTAACTAGTGACAGTCGGTGTATCTGTACTTTGAGGTAGCCGCTATCCGTCACACCACAGCTCTCTGCAGTCTTCCATGCTTCCCGGCACTGACCATGGGTACTATGCACCGCTTCCCTTCACCACAGCTTCCTGCAGTCTTCCATGCTTCCCAGGGCTGACCATGGGTACCGGCGCTGCTTCCCTTGCTATCCTTTGTCTTCAATACCTTGGCCTCGTTGCTCATTTTCCTTTATGAGGGTAGCTGAGCCCTCCTGTCATCCACCACTGCCTTCAATGTAGTGGGTCAGCTCTCTCTTCTCGGCCGATCAGATACCGTCGTCTTCTACGGTCATGGTTTTCGGCTCTGCTCTGTATCTAGAAACCTGCTATGGCATCGTAGCTCTATCTTGTCTCTTCTCCACCAAAATTGTCTGTCCGTCAAAATAGCAGCTTCTTCTGTAGCTGCGGGACCCTACTCCAACAAATGAGATAAATATCACGATGATAAGGGGGAACATACTAAATTCCAATGTCTCTAGTTAGGTTCATTTGTCATTGCTGAGAAGTTGGGTCCTAGAAATTTTCATTTACAAACCTTGGAAGGTCAGCCCGAAACTTTTCCTATGAATGGTTTGGTACTTAAGAAGTATTTTCAATTATTTCTTCATACTTTGAATCTGTACATAATCTGTTCATTTTGTAAATAATTGCACAACATTTTTCTTTTGTTTTTTAAAACTGTTTTTCATGTACTGTCAAAATTTTATTTTCTTTGATTCTAATTTTACCTATCTGTAGATATTCCTAAAATTCATTTTCTTAATTTTCTGAAAAAATTGATATCTTATGTCGAAACATTATGATTTTCAATCTTTTGTACATAGTTTTGTCAATATTGTGTACATAAAATTCATTTAATAGGATGCTTGTAAATAAATAAAACATGTTCAATAATAAATAAAAATAAAATAAAATAAAATAATTCATTTCATGTACATAGGTCTATCAACTTGTAAATAAATAAAACTCTATGGCTGAATTTCAGTTTGATATTTACTTCAGATTGCTATGAATCTTTCCAGTTTGGCTCGGAATGTTCAGATTTTCTTTAATTCATGAAGAACCTATCATGAATCTATGTATATGACCAAGGTCATCCTTCATTATATGTTTATTTAGTAGTCTATTGATTTCCTTTTCA
>LPNX010195061.1:161825-175597 GCA_001517045.1 Pseudotsuga menziesii | reverse complement strand
GATTGAAAATTAGGAGGTCCCATCACGAGCTGGCCTATTCATGATCGAGAGTTCTGTTATAGATAACATAATTTCTGATCACCAAGGTGATGGCTCTTGATTTTAAAGTAAAGGGACAGGAGGTCTCATCACGATACGGCTTGTTTATCTTTAACAGTTCTCATGAATGATGCTATCAAAGTCTGGTTTTCAATCCTGGATAGTATTCTTCAATTAAAGATTAAAAGAAAATGATAAAATAAAATAATAAATGGAATAGATTGTAGAGATGTTTTCAGAGAAGTTAAGTATAGTATCTTTTGATGATGACTTATTTTTACTAAGTATTTTGTTTTGATAGGGAAATTCATTAAGCTCATCTCTTTTGATAGTGAGAAGGAAAATCTGAAACATACTCGCAAATAAAAATTAAAACATGGTCCTAGTTAGATTGATATTTTCTTATCATTTTGAGCATATCATAAAGATTATTTTACATAGTGGTTTGAAACATTTTGGACAGAGATAACTGATTCGCCCTGTCTGTCGCCATTTGTTGAAAGGAAACAACCTTCTCCATTTTATTTTTGTTTTTGACAAAATAAAACTGATCAGTTCTTTTCTTTAATTAATTATTAAAATTATTAAAGAGTGTCTTCAGAATCTATGATTATGAATATACTCTCAATTAAAGGGATATTTATTGATCAAAATGGAAGTTTAGGGTTAGATTAGAGATGATTCTTTTGCAAGTTGACTATTTTAGCAGCTGTTAGAATTTAATTTTATATATGACTCATTTTTTGTCATATATTATTTGGATAAAATATTTGCTCATAATTCTTATCTTTATTGCTTGCTAATTGGATTAAGTTTGATCTAACATTTATTGTCTTTTCATGTAAATTATTTTAATATTTCTTTAATATAAGACATGGTTTTATTAATAAAGTTTCATGACATGCTTATATATTTGGGTTAATAAATCTATTATATACTATGTTTTAACCTTGATTAATGTATTAAGAATTTATCTCTAAGGAAATATATTCTAAACAATGTCTAAATCTTTTTGACATGAATAATCTCTACATTATACATATGATTCTCAATAGCTAAGGTTCATTTCAATGCATCATTTCTCATGTTTATCACGATCTTTTGTGTTATGCTCACAATGATTGATTTTTAATTTAACACTTAGTTTTTGTTAAAATTTCTATTTGATCAAACGTTGTAATAGATCACATGATCATTTGAATTGTTGCTTAATCTTTTAATCTTGTCATATAAAAACTATATAATCTATTCCCTAAATCTATTACATGTATAAATTGTGGTTTTGAATACTTGATCTATGGTATGAAGTTATTTGGATTATTGATCCCAATACTTTTGTTGATTTCATGAAACCCTATAAGACATGATTGTTTGCAATGTGAGGTTTCATATCAACCAGGTTAAACAGTATGTCCAATCTCCATGTATGACTCCCTCCTATTAAAATTTGGTGGCGATGTGTCTACTACAAGATACAAATTGATATTTTGTTAACACCTATTCAATGGACATTAACATGAAATTATTACCCTGATCAAATATTTTCATATTAACATCATCCTATCCGATACTCATGTATCACATTTATGAATGGATTTGATTTTAGTAATGATTTCAGGTCATATCAGTTTGCTTGATAGATACATGTGTTGGTTTTTCCAGTGAATTTGTCACACGTAGAAATGAGTCTATGGTTACTCTTTAGTTTTCACCAGAGTCACATGAAGGTTTTGTCATGTTTGCACATTCACGTATCTCTATTCCCTATGTTTTAACCACATCGTATCACTCTCTGTTAAATGAAGAGCTTGTAATTGAGCAAATCGATCCTTGAGTCAATTTGAGGTATCTGGACCTGAGTTGTTTGAATCTGACCAAGAATCTAGTGCATTGTTTAAAAAAATTGGTTGGAAATCATTTTTCTTCAAATTTAGTGGTCACAATGTGGAGGTGGCCCATCAATTCTCTCTTTCCTTTGATGGAAATGTTGTTTAGGTGGGGGGAGTAATAAGAAATTTTCATTGAAACTTAATAATTTTTATGGTTGCAAATCATCTGCTGAAATTTTCTTCGTGGATATTGTGAGACTGGCACTTTAAAGACTGGTATTAATGTTTGTTTTTCAGTTTTTGAAATTATATAAATATATTTTTCAATAGTTAATTTCCTCACCTTAAATATTTGTGTAGATACTTGGTTATCATTGCATTAATATTATTTGAATTACTCTTATCACACAACGTTAATGTTTCATACAAATGCTATTGATATTAATTTTAATCAAATTTTTGTTGATAATTTTGATTGAATAGAATTACATGTAACAACTTGCTTTTAATTACATCTATATTGTGATAGTTGTTGCGAATAAAAGGTTGTTTAATTTTTTATACAAGCATTTAGTGTTGAAGCTTTAGCTATCCATTGACAATTACATTTGTAGAAGGAATGAAATGATTTCTTGTTTTATTTTTCTGTTTTTGTAAATTTTATTGAACAAAGTGATGGTTAATGATTATGATTTTTGATAATTTTCTATCTGGAATTATATCATTTATTTCCCTTTTTTATTTATAAATGTTAATAGATAATTAATATAGTTTTAAAATTCTTCTCTCAGCTGAGATAGGTAAGATAGATTAGGTTTGATTTAAGTTTTAGCTTAGATTTTCCTAGTTTATTTAGTAGTTGTTAAATAGGTTTTAGTTTAGTTAGTTGTTTAATATCTGAAACAGTTTCTTAATAAAAAATTTAAATGAAAATCCAAAACAATATACTTTCCGTAAGAAAGCAAAATTAAGATAACTTATATTAAAAAATTAACATTAGGAATTAGTTTGACTTTAAGTTAACATAGGAAATATTTTGCTGAGTTTTTCTAACCATATTCTTTTTAAGAGAATAAAAATTTAGCTGGTAGAAAGATACCATAACCTTCGAAATCAAGATAACTTAAACATACTAGGAATTGTACTAAGTAACCTGTGTGGGCTTGATTTCCTCTGTTTTCCTAGGGCATAAAATCAGGCCAACATAGTACTTCAATCTGTTGGACAGATTAAAGTAACTGAGAGGGGGCATGATTCAGTTACTTACCAAAATGCATTTTTTTAAAGGATGTTTCAGATTTATTATGGACATATGTTTAAACCATTCAACATATAGCAGCAAATTAAATAATAGTCAACATTCAATCACATCAACGAACACGAGACACAATGTTTTCACGAGGAAACAAAAAAAAACTCTTCTTCTTAAGAATGGAAGGTAAGCTCCAACTCCTCTTTACATTCTTTTATTTTTCCTGAGCTCCAACCCAGATGAGACTGCTACCTCTGGAAGCTCCAACTTCCAATTATACAAGCACCAACTTGTTTCTATTTTCTGGCAACAACCAGAGAGATGCTACAACACTCTAGAGAACTTTGTTCTCCATTTCTCCACCCTACCACCCTGATTTTTCTTTGAATTATAGAATGAATCAAACCCTTACAACCCCTCACTGTCTATGACTAGGCTTTATAAATCAGAATTTACATTATGATTCTGAGTTAGACAGTGTTACAGATGTTCATAACNTATATATATATATATATATATATATATATATATATATATATATTTGAGTCGATTCTCATTCTCTCTGTTCATTACAAAAACGGTTACGGACGCTTCATGTACCATCTAATTGCAAATGAGAAACAGTTAATAAATTTATAACTGAGACTCTCAAAGTCTTGAATGTTGATCTGTACAAAAACGATTCACATTCCACGAATACCATAGCTTCTCAAAGTCTCTAACTGAAAAACCCTTAATTCCTTCAAATACCCAGCTTGTTTGACTCTTTGCATTCCACGAATAGTCATTCTCTAATTCTCTGATCCCATTCGCTTCTCATTGAATCAATACTGTGCTAGACTCTTCATGTTCCACTGTTTTCAGTTCAAAGGGCCCTGGGCTCGGCTCTGAATATGGAGACTTCCTTTGCTCTGGGGTTTTACCTTTCACAATGGAGTTCCACTCTCCCTTACTCCAAATCACTTCATTCTAGATGCTGCTTTTCAATGCCATGCCACGCCACTTCAGCATGTTTTCGACTTCCTCCACATCTTTCTCCAACGCCGCATTCCTTCTGGTCTGGCCAGAGCTTAAGCCATCTATACTGTTCATCTCCTTCTGCAGTTTTGGTCATCAATTGCTTGAATGATAGACATATTCCTTGATCTGGAGCTCTATACACTCAGGGCTGAGGGAGGTATTGTAAGTATTGGGGCTCCTTTGTCGCTTAAGAAAAAAGGCACCAAAAACATCATGACAAAGGTTAAGTTTCTTCATTTTTGTCCTTAACATCCCACTCTTCCACTAGTTTATATACTTTTCCTTTCTCCACATTACCTAGCCTTGCGTTGCAAAAAAAACAAGCCTCCAAATGCAATGTGATTCGATACCGTGACCTCCCAACCAAGAAAACGGTATCAAGCAGGGAGAATGTTTTGCATCTTAACAAAGAACAAGAACATAAAATTCTTTTCACAATCTTCCTGACTCATGAAGGAATATTACAATCAAATCTTCCCGACTCATGAAGGAGTATTACATTATTGCTAGCCATGAAACCAAATAATGATGTTAAAAAAAAATTTCATTTGTTCCCAGCCACGAAACCAAAAAAAAACAAAAGTCCATTCGTTCCATGTGGAAAAATCTGTACGTTCTAATTTATGTAAGTATTAGGGCTCATTTGTCCTATTTCTGCTGTGTGTGCTTTGCTATACAATGATTCCTGTATAATATACTGTATAATATACCTGTGTTGCAAAGTTTGACAGAATGGCAACATCTTAGCCAACACAATCTTCTCAATCCTTTGCAACAACACTTCAATCTTCTCGATCCTTTGCAGCAGCACTTCGATCTTCTCGATCCTTTGTAGAAGTACTTCGATCTTCTTGATCCTTTGCAGCAACTCTTCGATCTTCTCGATCCATTATAGAAACACTTCAATATTCTTGATCCTTTGCATCTGCAATTTGACCTTTTCTATCCTTTGACGCCACATTGCCTACAGTACACATGATCTATTTCTAGGATGATCAATTCTTATCACTTTAGGACATATGTCCAAGGATGATCCAATCCTCAGTAGCATGATCCCCCTTAAAAAGGAGGGTCCATAGTATCGACCAGCTGATTCATCTGGAAATTAATGCAAAACCACATTGTCTGCAAGGACTCATCGTAGAACATAGTCAACCTGTCAGAGATATTACCACTACAAGAGAGTGTTATACTATGACATATACATTTACATGTAGTCATACTCTCCATGCAATAATATCATCTACAACTGCAGATCTCGACTGCACCTAAATGCAGGTCATGTCTTCCATAAGGACTCATCGTAGAGAATCCTTAGCTTCAAAACTAGGACCACTCCTAAGCGAGTGTTATTCTACGACATCCATACATCAATGTGTGTACACTTTCCATGCAAGGGTAATGTCTGAAACTATAGATATTGACCACACCTAAATGCAGGTCATGTCATTCGTAAGGACTCATCGTAGAGAATCCTCATCTTCAAATATAGGACCTCTCCTAAGTGAGTGTTATTCTATGGCATCCACAAATGAATGTGGGTAAACTCTCCATGCGAGAGTAACATCAACAGGGCAATTCTTAGCTAGTAAGGACCACTCTCAGGAACATAGTGTTAGTTCTTGCAAGACCATCCTCAAGAGAGGATACTATCATCCACAAGTGAATGTTAGAACTTGTCAGCATCTTCAAGCGTATTTGGCGTCTTTCATACTGGAGATTCACTATCATCCCATTATCAATCACAGTCTTATCATCACTCCCCCTTTCTAGGGAGGATCCATATCATCAACTAGATCCCCCTTTATCCGAGAAGGGTTCATATCTCTAACTTATTCTTCCTTTCTGAGGAGAGTCAATATATTCAACTTGTTCCTCCTTTCTGAAGAGATTCCATATATTTAGCATTCCTTCTTGTAAGGAAAGTTTGTAGTACCATCATTATTCCTCCTTGCGAGGATAGTCTTTTATGAATACATCAAGCTTGTCATGGAAATATTCACACTTTACTCGAGATAGAGGCTTGGTTAGCACATCAACAACTTGCTTCTATTAGGATATTTAGATAGATCATTTCAGAGTTTGGTTTACAGGGTACTCCCAAAATACCGAACACCTTGAGAAACCACTTCACACAAATAGATCATAGATCAACACACCGATGTTTGTCACATGGTTAAAAACCTCGAGAGGGAAATAGTCCATGGCCCCAGCAAAATAGCTACTTGGAGCAATTTATTATGCAAAAGAAAGAAAGTTACATGAGATTCTCATAATCGATCAACTAGCCAAGGACCGTCCATGCTCTTTAAATAGAGATCATGGACCAATAAGGTGTTAAGCCACAGATCAATGGTAGGTACGATCTAAGAGAATTTGAACCATTGAATCATTATATGTCTAGAACATATCGTGACCATCGGATTAGAATATTTACTAATGCATACTAATGCATACTAAAGAAACACACTTTACCTAACGGATATATTAGACAAGTTGGTCTTAATTAAATCCTAAGTGTCTAAATATTCTCTTTTGGAATATGTACATATAATGGGCAACCAAATATCTTGAGATGGCTCACTTCAGGTGTATTTCCTGTATACATCTCTTCAAGAGTCTTGAATCCAAGAGCACTACGAGATAATCTATTCTACACATATATGTTTGTTCTTGTTGCTTCATCCCATAGGTGCATGGGGAGGTCTTGGTCATGAATCATTGTCTTCAATGCTTCCATAATGGTTCTAATCTTTCTTTCCGCAACACCATTATATTGAGGATTATAGGGAGTGGTTTGTTCCCTATTGATTCTTGCCTCCTTGAAAAATGTTTCAAATTATTTTGAAGTATATTCTCCACCATTATCTAATCTCAGTGTCTTGATTCTTCTTTCTGAATGGTTCTCTATCAAGTCTTTGAAATCCTTGAATTTCTCGAACACTTCACTCTTTTTCTTTAAGAAGTATATCCATGTCTTTCTTGAATAGTCATCAATAAATGTGACATAATATTCATATCTACTTAATGATATGGAGGGAATAACACCACATATATAAGAATTAATTAGTTCCAACGTACCTTTAGTCTTTGTTTCACTTTTCAGAAAGGGATTCTTGATGTTATTTCCTCTTGATTTTCCTTTGCAAATTCCCTCATAATCAATATTCAGATATGGTAACCCTCTTACCACCTTGCTTAAATAGGGTAGTTCTTTATAGTTGATGTGATCAAGCCTCCTATTCCATAGTACTTCACTTGATATGGTAGTCTAATGGACAAGGGTTGTCTCTAGATGTCCTTTGAGTTTGTATAGTTTTCCTTCTTATTCACCAATGACCACAACATCTTCACTGTGTCTTTCCTTTGGAACACGTGAGTACTTATGCATCTATAAAAGCAACTCTATATATTTTATTATCTAGATCTGAGATGGAAAGTAAGTTCTTTTTCAAACCTAGTACATACAATATTTCCTTCATCTTCATGGAAGTTCCAGAGTCAAGCTTGTAGCTTGATTCATCAATACATTTGATGGGATATTGATAGTCGTCTCCTAATGATACTTTATGCAGAGATATATTTTCTTCAAGTCTTAATAGAGTTTTCTTTTTTCCTTTCATGTGCTTTGAAGAACCACTATCAATAAGCCATGTGTCTTTTCCAGGTGTTACAAACCCAGAGAGTGTAGAGAATAGTACATATTATTCTACATCTTCTTCTTTTGTTAGTCTCTTCTGAGGTCTTTCTTCTAAAATGTCGGAGAAGAGTTTATTTTGTTAGTCTCTCCTGAGGTATTTCTTCTACAATGATCCCCATCAAGGAAGCCATCAAAGTCATAGAAGACCTGACTGATCCCGAAACCTCCAAACTCGTAGGCCTTTGTCTCAATTCCACATTTTTTAGTTTCAAAGATGAACTTTATGAATGAACTTGTGTAGTGGCTATGGGTTCTCCCCTTTGTCCCATCATAGCTAACCTCTTCATGGATAACTTTGAACAAAAATCCTTGAACTCTGCTAATCCAAAACCAGAATGGTGGTCTAGATTTGTTGATGATACATTCTTAATATGGGATCATGGTAAGGAAGAACTAGAAAAATTTGTTGAGCATTTAAACAAGCAAACTGAGTCCATCAAATTCACGAAATAGTTTGAGAAAAACAATGCACTCCCCATTCTTGATACATTATTGGCCAGGAAACAGGATGGAAGCATAGCCCGCAAGGTCTATAGGAAGGGAACTCACACAGAACAATACGTTCATGCCCTTTCACATCATCACCCAAACCAAAAAATGGGTGTCCTTAACACTCTGTTCACCAAGTCCCTAAGAGTTTCTGATAATGACCACATAGACTCCGAAAAAGAAAACCTATGCAACATATTCCTAATAAATGGTTATAACCTAGCTCAAATCGACAAATCCCTCGAAATAACTAAAACCCATGAAGAAAGTGGGGGATCATAAGGAATTTCTTCCTTACATCCAAGGGATCACAGACAAAATATCCAAACACCTAAAAAAGAAGGATATTGACTCTGTGTCCTCTCCTCCAAATAGCATCGAAAGGCTCCTTAGGTCAGTAAAAGATCCCATCGACCCAAGTCTTAAAAAGGGGGTTTACCTAATTCCTTGTGAATGTGGGAAAACCCACATAGGCAAAACCGAATGGTCCATTTGAACTAGGGTTAAAGAGCACTCTGCTGATATCTGTCTCGATAGAACTCATAAGTCGGCTTTAGCAAAGCACTTTCACAACACGAAGCACCCAATCAAAATCGAAGATACGCAGGTGCTAGAACATGTTGACAATTGGTCAAGGAGAAGAGTTAGAGAAGCAATTGAGATAGTTAAAAACCCTAATTGCCTAAACAAGGATGATGGTCTTTCTATTAGCCGATCTTGGTTACCTAACCTAACCAAACTGAATGATAACTAATTAAACCTAGCTTAATTGAATACTTGGATTAAGAATACAACTAAAATTAAAGAATATAACTAAAATAAAATAAAACTAAACTAAGGGTAAATTAAAAATAAATTAATTAATAACATCCATTTAAAAGTTTGATTAAAAATAAAAAATCAAAATCAAAATAAAAACTTTTATTGAAAATTAGAATAAAAATTAAATTTATTAAATTATTAAACATTAAAAATAGATTTATAATTAATTATTAAGTAAACTTAATAAATTAATAGTATATAATTAACTAATAAACTAAACTAATGTCAATAAAATAAAATATCAAATAAACTATTATTAAGATAAAAACTATTTATAAAATTATAATACAATAAAACAATTTTTTTAATTAAACTAATATTAACTATTATTAAGTTTATAATACATTATAATAAAAATATTAAAAGGTGAAAACCTAAAGTAAAATTAAACTTAATATTTATATTAAATATATTAACAAAATTTAATAATTTACTAAAAGATTAGGAAAACTTTAAAAAATTTAAATTTAAAACTCTAAAAACTACATACAAATCAAACCAACAAACCAAGACCTAGGAAGCCCCTCTAAATTGAGTTTTTCCTTTATTTATTTTTTGTAAATAAGAGATTCTATTATGATACAAAAATGTTACAAAGAGAGGCTGATCCTCTGGTCGAAAAAACATGACCTTCAGCCCAAAAAGATGGAAATTGCTTGTAAAGACAAAAGGAAAAGCAAGCTTGACTATTCCTGGTTCTCAAACCACTGATTACACAAAATTCTATATCCTAGCTAGGCCCCAAATGGCCTTCCTAACAGAAACCACTGATTACAAGAAATTCTATATCACTGACCCAATAGAAACCCAAGTGGCTCAAAGGCCATTAACAAAAGAAGAAATTGAGATCAATCAAAAGGCATGGTAACCCACCGAGCACCACCAAGAAGACCACCGACCTTCAGACTACATAACCAACTAACGACCAATATCACTGGGGGTAGTTCCTGGGAATTCCTCCCTGAGAGGCTGCATGGCTAGAGAGTTAGCTGGTGTGACCCCCGGATTCTCGGGCACAACTTCTGGATTAGCCAGCATATTCTGTGTGATTTGATCCAATAGTCGAAATCTGGTTGCGCTTTCCTACTGACCACGGTGGATAGTTTCCATAGCCTCCTTGATTCCTTGTGCAATTTGAATTTTGGTTTGAATGTCGCGGGAAAGCAAAATGCATGCAGACCATAATGGGCTAGGAATCAGGGAGCATCCCATGATCGATTCGAACTCCCTAAGGAGATCGATTTCCATGATAGCAATATAGGCGTCAACCGCCGGTGGATTTTTAGACAAATATTGGTTGCCCCAATTAAAAGGAGCGGCCTCCTAGGGCATAGGCTCAGCCTCAGCATCAACAGAGGCCTTACTGAGATTACTCCCTTGGTTGTGGCCTCTAGCTCTATATCTAACCCTCCATAGTCTAGGAATGGCACCGTCTTTCCAAGGATCAAAAGACAGAAACAGGAGGGGGAGAAGAAAAATGGAAGTGAACAGAGCCTCCGACGAATGGGTATAAATAGGAAGTTCCTCCGCTTAGGTTTTTCCCCTACTATCATCTTCCTTAACTATCCCTGAGCCTGTCATAATTCTCTGTAACACGCCATGATTGGGACGATATTGCATCCACTGCAAGTGATTCACCACTTCAATATTTGTAGCATGCCAATGGATATGGTCCGCCTTCATAGCTTCCAGACCGTAAAGCTTACTGTCAAGATCAGTACCTGCTCCTCTAACTTCTTTCCTTCCCATGAGTCTATCTTTATGGCCATCTTCGCTGAGAAGGAAAATTCGATTGTCCCATCCATCATGGAGGTTGGCATGTGCTTGAACCACATGCCTCGTACATCGGTCGTGTGTTGAGCATCAAACGATGGGAGGGATCTATGTGTTTGGGCTGAAAGGCCATATGCTGAGATGGACCTCCTCATGCCCTACCTGGCGGATGATGGCTCCCATTTTCGGCCACAAATGTTGATCCAGTGGTGGTGGGCCCAGCTTAGATGACGACACTCCATGATCGGATCATGCCCTAGATATGGGCCATCTGTCCTTCACATGCATGGCATGATTCGTTTTGCCTCACGTCTTCCTCCGCCACCTTGGAGTAGCCATTCCAGACTTGCTGAGATTTGCCTTCATCCTCCTTACTCTTAGCATGAAATGAAAATTCACTCTCCACACCTGAATTGGCCATGGCGTCTGCTACCCTGTTCCCTTCCCTCTTGACATGAGTTAACAGAAGGGCTTCCTCTCCTGCTAAGATCTACCAAAGAGTTGATAATCTACTCTCCCATCTCCAATTTTTTGAGACTTGAGTCATGAGGGATCTTGCTTGGAGCTTGTGATCCATGTTGATGATGATTTGCGAGTCCCCTTCCACCACAAGTGGGAGTTTACTAGTTTGCTTAGCCCAGATTAGGCCATTGATTAGCCCTTCTAGCTAGGCCATGTTATTCATGTTTGTCCCTATTGAGCCCCAGAATAGGCTAATAATGTAGCCCCTCGAATTCTGAATTGCACCTCCAGATCCAGCTAGTCCTAGATTACCTTTAGCAGCACCATTGAAATTGAGTTTGAAGGTTCCAAAGGGAGGAGGGGTCCAGAATAGTGGGCTGGAGATTTGCACCGGCCTCAGGCGAGAAATTGAGTTGTCTAGAGGTAATTCATCAACCCTGAAACCCTGCGGAATACTCCGCTCATTACTTTCTGCACTAATTTCTTCTTGCGACCAAGACTGTAGGGTTATAATTTCTTTCATATGTCTTGTAATGGAGTCCCACATATCCTCTAGTTTTCTTGCTTTGTTCTCAAATATTTTTTGGTTTCTTGTCTTCCATATTTCCCAAATTGTGAAACCAGGGAGAAGTTCCCATAAACGGTTGACAATTTTGTTTTTGAAGCTATGAGTGGGCCATTATATAATGGTTAGGTCTGTTCTTCCCCTGTTTTTGTTGTCTCTTCTGAAGATGGTCACCCCTCTCTCCCATAAGCCAGTAACCATCCTGCATTCGTCCAGCAAATGGTTAATAGTATCTCCCTTCTCCTTGCACAAGCAGCATCGGGATGGCCCAATAAAACCTCTGGCCTGTAATTTGTCCCAGGTTAGGATGCGTCGTTTCATAACCAGCCAACAGAAGATAGAAATCTTGTGCCACAAACCACCCTTCCAGATTTTATTCCACTTAGCTTCTGGGATTACATTGAGGGTTTCCATTAGAAAGCATGTGGCTTCTTTTGGGTTTTAATTGCCAGAGGTAGAATACCCCCACCTTAGCTTATCTGGTTCAGCACTTAAGGGGAATATTTTCATGGAGAGTTCTACTAGGAAGTTATCTAAGTCTTCCCCTAGTGCCTTGTCTTGCCACCATCTCTTTTCCTTCCATCTTCTAAACCTCTGATCAACCATGTTATGATCCCAAAATTTCGCCACGTTTTCCATTGCATTGTTTTGAAGGAAAGAGCGTAAAAGGGGTGTATCATCCCCACACGAGATAGCTAGTTCCTGGTTCAATGCTTCGCTCGATAATCTTGCATTTTGATTGTTCCTGACTTCCCAGAAACTGTGTTTTTACACCAACCCCCAATTAGCCTGAGTTGTTTTCCAGATGCTGGATCCGGGGGGGTCTTCCCCAAACCTGACCAAGGTTTGGTATGGCCATTGGGGTGCATATTTCAAATGCCACAATTTGTCCCATGATTCTTCGTGGTAATTCACCCATCTCCACCAGATCTTAGCACTCATTATTTTATTAATATCCATGGGATCTATGAGACCCAGGCCTCCTAAACTCTTCGGGGTATAGATTGTTTTCCAGTCCACCAAAGGCCATTTTCTAATGTCTTTGGTGCCCCCCCAAAGTAATTGTCTCTGTAGATTTCTAATCTATTTTAAGACGGCCTTTGGGGCTGCCAAGACTGAAAAGAGATACATTGGCATCGCCTGCAGGACCGACTTCACCAGGATCAGTCTACTTGGAAAATTAAGGGTTCTATAGGTCCATAGGCTGAGATTTTTGTTGATATTGTCTAGAAAATATTTGTAAGAGACCTTTCTGATGGTAGATTTTTCCATCGGGGCTCCTAGATACTTAGAAGGGAGGGTTCCTTCCTGAAACTCTAGAATTATAAGGATGTTTCATTTAGTGATCCTGGGAGTGTTGAAAAAGTAGGTCTGGGATTTCTCCTTATTGATTTCATGGATTTGAAGAATGTATTCAAACAATCATTGATTCCCCTGGATTCATGTACCAAGGACAGGCCCATCAACATATTATCATCCATAAACTGTTGATGGGTTTCTGGGTCTATTCCTTCTGTTAAGGATAAGCCGTGGATTTAATTCTCTACTCACCTGCTCTTGATCAATCTTCCAAGTCCTTCAGCCACTATTATGAAGAGGAAAGGGGATAGAGGATCCCGTTATCTTATTCCTCTAGAAGCATTGAAAGGGAATGAGGAAGAACCATTAACCAAAATTGAGAAGAAAGCAGAGGAAACCAGGTTCATGATCTAGTTAGTCCATTCATTCGCAAAGCCAAACGCTTTTAAAATGCCCTCCAAAAAATGCCAATTTAATTTATCATAGGCTTTTGAAAGATCAAGTTTGAGCAGCATGTTAGGC
>LPNX010195061.1:115282-161674 GCA_001517045.1 Pseudotsuga menziesii | reverse complement strand
ACAGAACTGTGTTTTATTCAACTTTTCTACAAAATCACAGTTCTGATCTGCGCACTCAGCTGCAGATCCCTTCAGTCCTCAAAGCCACGCACACAGCAGCAGGCCTCTGTGCACATAGCAGCAGATTTCCTTAATCACTTAAAAACCCTCTGCACACACAGCTGCAGAGGTCGTCCATGCACTCAGCTGGGACTTATCCTTTACTTACAAAATAGCCTTAGCTTCACCTTAACTTTCTTACATTCAAAAACCTAACTTGACTTATTTACAGGAGTACTTATTTATACAGCACACTATTACAAAACCATGGGCTTAAACCATGGGTTAATTACAAAAATAGGGCTTTGACTTAACCTCGACACCCCTAAGACTAAATTGAGCTGTAACTCCGCTTACAAACTCTTTCAGGCCTGTAGAGTTACCCACCATAAGGACCCTTAGGGTGCATGCCCCAACAAGCCCCTAAGACTCACCAGTGTCCCGTCCCAGGACACTCTGCTGCTCTTCTGGTAAATGAACTTTGTCAGCGAGGAGAGTGTACTGCTTGTTGAGACCATGCACGATGCTGTCGGTGGCTTGCTCCTTTTCCATCAACTCCTGCAGTACCTTGGCTGATGCTTCAATGGACTTTTGCTGCATAAATGCATCATATTCCTTTAGAATTTTAAGTTGGGCATCCACAGTAGTACTCAAGTCGAAAGCTTCGCTGATAAGTGGCTGCATAGATTTTTCCACTTCTGTTGCCTTTTCTCCACATAATTCAATTTCATGTTGGAGTTCGTTGCTATGCTTTACCTTGAGCATTTTCTCCATGGGTGGTAGAGTCTTGATTGCTGTTTTAACTGCATCCAATTCTATTTGTCGCTGCCGAATGGTTTCTTGTAGCTGTCCTATTCTTGGATGTTCCTGCAGGGTAGTCCAGGCCTCCACACTGTCTTCTAATAGTTTTGATGCACTGCCCACAATATCTGAAATTTTTGCTGCGAATGCTTGAATGTCTGCGCGACGCTGGTCTTTGACCTTGGGTGGGATTTCTGGGCGTATGCGAAGTTGAAGTTCCGTGATCTGAGTCTCATGTTCTGCTTTGAGCTTCTCAATTTCACTACGGGACTGCTGTGCGTAGTCTTTCAACCTGGCTATTCTTTGCTCTGGCTCTTCCACCAGCTGTACGTCGAAGTCAGGGAGACTTCGACATGCTTCATCCAAAACATAGACCAAGGTAATCCACTTGCATTCTGCGTCCCTCTTTCGTTGCTCTACGGCTTCTAGCTACGCTGCGAGGCTATCATTCTGATTCCTGATATCGTCCAACTGTATTTGTGAATAATGGTCTCGGGCCTGAATTTCCTTTGCGATAGTTGACTGGAAGAGATGTAGCTCTATCATGGGCATTTTGGTGTAATCAATTCCTACTGTCATGCGCATCTCTGCGTGAGACGCTGCATCAGTTATGCTGAGGGCAGCGGTGGATACTTGGACCTTGTTTTCTCGAGCTGGCCATTGCCTTAGATTGGGCTGCGCACTTACCGGGGTACTGCTGGTTATAGTGCTGGTCACCGATTGTGTTGTTAAGTCCTTTAGCTCGGCTATGTGCTGTGTGACACCATTGATGGCATCCAACTGCACAGCTGCAAACTCTGACCACTTCTTGGTAAGAACTTCTGTGGACTTCGACAAATCCTCATCAAGCTCCTCACTTGTCAAGCCTGGTGTGTCATCGATATTATTTTCCTTTGATGCCTTCACTTTCTTTTGGGGCTACGGTTTGTCCACTTCCTCTACTTCTAGTGTCTTGCGTTTATCCTACCTATTAGGGTCTAGAGTAGTCTTAACCGAGTCTTATCCTTCTTCTTCATCGATTCCCACTTCTCCACCCTGGTTGCTGTCGTTCTGCTGTGACTTAGTCTGGTCCTCGCTGTCTTCTAAGGGCCCTTGCTGCTGCGTGTGACTAGGGCCTGTGCCTACATTGGTAGCTATGGGGACCGGAATGTGAGGTTTTTTCCCTACATCTTTCAACCATTCAATCGGCCAGTGTTGAACTACTACTCGGATGTCACCATCAGTGACTACATATGGTAGCTTGAACCATTGGTGCTGAGGATCTGCGCGATCCTGTATGAAAGTATGATGCATATCGGCGCTGAAGGTGGCTGCGCCATCATATTGAGAGAATAACTTATTACTGACCCGTGGGGTTTGGGCAATCTGAAACTGGATATCCATTATATAAAAAGCAACTACATAATTTGTGATCTTTTGGTGTGCTTTATCTTGTGAAACTCATAGCGATGCGTACCTAGCTGCGCCAGGCATGTGCTCTGGCGCCGCAGAAAACTGTGCCTCAATAGGTTCTTGCCATCCTACCGGAGCGATGAGCACGAGCAACCATGAGTAATGGAAGGGCCTACCTTTTTCCTGCACGTCGTGAGCGTCTTCCAGGAATTCCTTTGCAATATACTCTGCCCAGTTGTAGTTGTAACCTTCAGTGCAGTTGATAGCAATTCGGATAACCGGGGCAGGTACTTCAATTGGTCTACACTTCCGTATGACTTTGCAGGCTAAAAGATCCACTGCAAAGTGAATGTGTTGTTCTTGAATGGTGGAAGTGTGATACCCATGTTTTCCCTTTGTTAGGTCGAAGTGTTCCTTCATGGCTTGTGCGAGCTTCGTATCCTCATGCTTTGATGGAAATTCGGTCGCCGGATTAGGGCCTGCTATTGGTAAACCAGTGATCCTCTGGATGAGCTCACCATTGATAGGGATTTTCTTATCTCCTATCCATAGGTGGCCGTCATGAACTAGCGCTAGCAGCTGCTTGACCGCTATGGTGACCTATGTGCCGCGACCAAAATGGGGAACATTGGGCATCTTCAGCAGACCTTCTTGATCCAAGCTAGCAGCCCACCGTTTGACTTCTAATAATGTCGCCCTGGTCTCATAGTACTTGACAAAATGAAAATATGCTTCTGGTGCGAACTGTGGAAACCTGCCACGATCACTTGTATCATGGTCGAAATACTTAAGCCGGTCTATCTTTCTTGTCATGGTCCCAACCAGCTGCACACCCGGTGGCAGTGAAGGGGTGCTTATTGTGAACTGCTTGTTTCGTCGAGGTGGTTTAACGCCTGGTCGGAGAGGTGGGACATATGGTGGCCACCGTGGTGCAATGTTCTCCTCTCCTTCGCTTGGGATTTCTACTGACCCAGGAGGATTCATTCCGGGATCCTCCGATGTTTTCCCGGACTACTTATGTCGATCTTCGTTCCGCTTAGAATGAACTTCAGGCTTGAACTGTTTCCTGGCAGACCGTGTTTGCATTGATAGAGACGGTGCAAGTAGAGTCTCCTCTCATGCTGCAGGTGTAGGTGGGGGGTGAACAATGTTCTATAGACTTGTCTGTTCAAATTCTCTCAATAAGTCATGAAGTTCTTGATCGGCGGACATAGGTTCAATTGTGAAACTACAGAATGTTACTTTCCCATGCCCGGGTGTCTTCTTATACAATCCATCGATCAAATCGATCATAAATGTGCATTGAAGGCATCGAATCTGGCAGAGACGCTGCTTCCATGGCACTAGATTTCGGTGGGTATCCTTAGGACAGGCAGTTAAGGCAAATAAAGTACCGGTGCCACCAAATATGCAGTGTTCCAACAGTCAGTTTTTGTGCTGCGGCGCAACCAGTACCACAGTTGTATCACAATAAGGACCTTCGTCATGATAATGAACTTCGGCATATACGGGCAAGTTCTGTGACCCAATTGTGAGCTTCACTCTTTTAGCATCTTGTGTCGACCAGCGAGGGCAGGACTGGGTTATTTATTTAACACGAGACACATTAGCGTGCCGAGGCTGAACCTCCCTGTACTGGTTGTCGGCTGCAAATGCCTGGGTATGACCAAGTCGAGGTACCCATTCTATACGAAGTACAAGTTTCCATGCCCCATAACAATGCTCCAAATGTTCTTGCGGCCTATTTTGCCCAGTCAACCTGCTGCGCGCCTTCTGGAGCTCATCCACAAATCTCAGGTGAAGGGATGTCTGATAAGTTTCCCAACTCGGAAGGTACTTCTTATAGGAATTCCACCTTGTGGCTCCGGTGACTCCTAATGCTGAATCCAGATTCTCCAGTTTCTGTGACTCCAGTATCTGTTTTGATAGTGGCACAATAGACTCCTCTGGGTCTGTCGAACCATCAGAGGCAGGTAAGGTTCTTGGATGTGAACTAAGCCATCTGAAGGACTTGGTAATTCTGGTGCATCTATGTCCATGTAGCTCATACAATCGGTTCTATCAATTCTCTAAACCATCATCTGAATCCATCATACAGGAGCTATCACACTGCCAATCCATAATACCTTCGGAAGTAGGATCAATATAATCTTCTTCCTGCGCTGTGACATTATAGATGTGCTCCAAAACATCCTGGTCTTTGTCTCTGAGTGGTTCTGTGTATCTTTCTCCTTGGGACGGGTCTAGGGGTATTATAACTCGCAAACCCTTTCCTTCGAAGGTCATCTATCTCTTCTTAAGGTTAATGACTGCAGCATTTGCCATAGCCCACTCAATTCCTAACAGGGCTGGGTAGGGATTGTTGTCATCGATGATCTCAATAACTTCAAAGTCCGCCAAAGTATTGACCCCATAAATATCTATTGGAACACTAAGGAATCTCCCTAGGGATACAATCCTTTGCTGATTGGCTAACTTCAACTGTATAGGGGACCAAGCAAGGGTAGGTTTCCCCATTTGCTCCTAGGTTTTCTTGGTTAAGACATTAACTTCTGACCCTAAATCCAGGATGACATCAGTCATATCATACTCTCCTATCTGAGCATTCAATCTCATTTCCCTGCCAGTTCTTTAGACACGATTAACAGTTTTCTCCTTATCAACTCTTCGCTGAGGTTCACAGACAGCAAGAACTTTTTGCAACTCCTTTAGAGCGTTCTGATTCCTTAAGAGTTTCATACAGCTCTGTAAAAAGGAGGATAGGGTACTTACTTTATCTGGTGAAGCGTCTTGCAGCTACGAATCCTATTGATGTTGTTGCACAGGTACTACTGCTGCACTAGGAGCAACATCATCATGCTGGGCTTCCATGACTGTCTCATGTTCACTTGGGACTTTTTCTGGGACCCAAACCTCGTCAGGCTGTTTCTCTGCATTCTGTAGGTGCGTCGTAGCTCCACTCCACATAACAACGTTAATGGCTATGGCAGGTCGGGGATCAACGGAAATCATCTGGATATTCTGAGTAGGACCGCCATTTCTTTCCTGAATCTTAGCTATCAGCTGCGGGCACTGCTCAATCACATGATCGACTACGCGACAATACCGACATGTCGTAGTTGGGTTCTGACAATCTCTGGCTTGGTTACAGTTGTAGTAGATGACCTGGCCTCTGCCTCTTCCTACCATACCACCATGACCCCGACCTCCAAAAGCACCTCTATTGGATGCACCACTGTAGTAACCGTAGCCATCATTTCCCTGGCCCTCATTTTGTACCCGATAGCCGTCATAGGTGCGCTCTCGCATAAGGTCATAACTGCGACATTCGTCTTCATTATGTCCGACGGAATTACAAAACTTGCAGTAGGTGTTCTTGGGGACTTGCACATACCTCTGGAGCAGATGACAATGTTCTGGGTGATGCTGGCCAGTTGTCTGACAGATCTCACAATATAAAACAGCAGGATTGAACGGGTTAGGTGTTCCAGTATTTAGGTAATTGCCTACCACAGGGCACTGTTCCCTATCGTGACCTTTTGTCTGATAGTGTGTACACCAAACCGCTTCACGACTAGTTTTTCCTGTCTTCATATTGCGGAGCTCGAGAGCCATGGCCACGAGCTGTGCTTGGATTTGAGCAATACCTGAATTATCTTTAACAGGTGCGGTCTCAAGCTTCATCGCGATTTACAGAGCCTCTTGCTCGTCAGCAACCTTCTGTTGCATGAGTGGAGTTCTGATGTGTGGTAGTAATGCGGCAATAAACCATTCCTTGTGCTGCATGGGGCCAATTGTGAAACTGACTTGGTCTAGTAAAACTTTGAACCTCTGATCAAAATCCCACACTGATTCACCTTGCTTTTGTTGAATCTCCTTTAATTCGGTGATACACTACGAATCTGATTTGGGATTCTTAAACTCTTTGATTATTGCTGCTTTGATATCATCTAGGGAAAGATTCTGAGTACTAGAGAATTTCATGAACCAGGTCAAAGCCCTATCCCTGAAAGAAGTAATGAGCTGTGTAGTTCTTACAACTGGGTCTGTAATGTTCTTAGCAGTCCACACCGCTTCACATAAAAACTAGAACTATTCTGGATCCTCTGATATAGTTCCTTTGAAAACATGGAACTTAATATCATCAGTCATGTGGGCCATAGTAGATCTAGGGGGGGTTGGAGGGGGACGTGAAGTAGGAGGGGGGGAACTTATTGGGGTAGACTGACCTGCGACATGAGTACTGGTACTAGGGTTACTTTCAGTCTGCGACGGGTTCTCAGGGATAGCAAATCGGCGCTGCGGGGTTACCGGGGGGTTTCCAACAGAAGGGGTTTCTTCGGGCTCTGAGGCTGCTGGACTGAAAGGGGTAGACTCGGTGTCCGGACCTAGGGTAGATGACTCAAAATTTCTCTTGTACCTTTTGCGACTTCTCAGCAAACCACTTTGCTCGTCGAAGGTATTTTCACTTGCAAACATAGGTTAGTAATACACAATCTAACAGTCTGATTCAATAACCAATATTCCTTTTTCAGCTAATAGCATCTTAATCCTCAGACTAAATGAATTTAAAAACTTACCCCTTGGTCCTTTGAATAACTATCGCTCCGCTTCACTAAAGGAATTACTCATGTCAATGGTGAACTCCGTCACGAATGCCTCAAGGGTTCGCGTCGTCCAGAAATCAATAGTGCGAGAGATCCCGTTGTTTACTCTTTTCAACAGGTTGTTTCTTGTGGGGGTCCAAGCAGGAAACTGATCGCCACGAAAGTTCATCCTTCACTCGGCCAACCTGGATACCCACTGGTGTAACTCTATGTGGATACTACCAAAGAAAATTTCATAAACATCACAAAAAACATACCTTTGTAAAAATTTGTTTGCGCTACGATGTGGATCTTTGTTCTCTTGCTCAGCGAATTTCAGATAAGTTTCATCCAGCCAATCACCGATTTATTTCACAGAGGGTCTCCAGAACATAGCCCTCGAGGTACGACGTAAACCCCTCTTGCGCAGATATTGAGTTCAACCGTCAACGGAACCACTTTGTTGAGCTATAGGGCAGACCCAGGTTTTATACCTTTAACTTCGCCTCAACAAAAGACCCACAGTGTTGGCCCTTTTGGCAACAACCTATGAACAGGTTGCAGTCTCACCCGAAACAGCTATGGGATGCCACAGAATCAGGCTTCTACAAGTGGAAGAGGGAGATTATTGTACCTTAATCTTTTATCAACTTATAATCAATTAACATAGTGCTTAAACATTCACACACACACACACACACACACACACACACACACACACACACACACACACACACATACATACATATATATATATATATATATATATATTCACAGTTAAATAACACCGTGACTTGCTTAACCCGTACTGGGAATTCACAGCGAGGCTATTTATTAAGCAGCAATCTTACTTATCAGATATATCTATATTTATTAATGCATAAAAGACCATAACAGAAATCACACAAGAACCACAACACCATATATAACGTGGTTCACCCCCAGTGTAGGGGTTACGTCCACAGCACTGTGTTTTATTCAACTTCTCTACAAAATCACAGTTCTGATCTACGCACTCAGCTGCAGATCCCTTCAGTCCTCAAAGCCGCGCACATAGCAGTAGGCCTCTACGCACATAGCAGCAGATTTCCTTAATCACTTACGAACCCTCCGTGCACACAGCTGCAGAGGTCATCCACGCACTCAGTTGGGACTTATCCTTCACTTACAAAATAGCCTTAGCTTTGCCTTAACTTTCTTACATTCAAAAACCTAACCTGACTTATTTACAGGAGTAATTATTTATACAGCACACTATTGCAAAACCATGGGCTTAAACCATGGGTTAATTACAAAAATAGGGCTTTGACTTAACCCCGACACCCCTAAGACTAAATTGAGCCGTAACTCCTCTTACAAACTCTTTCAGCCCCGCGGAGTTACCCACCATAAGGACCCTTAGGGTGTGCGCCCCAACACAGCATACCTAGGGACTTGGTCACTTTGAGAGAGTGGATGGTCTCATGGACTAAGATGATGCCATCCAAGATTTGTCTTCCTTCCACAAAGCCAGCTTGCTCCTGGGAGATGATGAGAGGGAGGAGTGGCTTCAACCGATTAGCTATTACCTTTGAGATAATTTTGTAAATGACATTACAAAGAGTGATCGGTCTGAGTTTGTTAGGGTCTTCTGTGCTGCTTTATTTTGGGATGAGGGCCAGGAAATTTGAGTTGAGAGCTTTGAGGATATTCCCCAATATCCAGGAGTCCTCCACCAGGGATACAATTTCTTCTTTCAACCATTCCCATCCAGCGTGGAAGAAATTAGAAGTGAATCCATCTGGGGATGTGTCTGAGAACCTCTCTTTGCACTTCCTCCCTGTCTCTGTCCAGTTCTTGCAGGAGGTTAGAAAAGTAATGGTGAAGAGTGTTCTCCAAATCCTCTTGGGTTTCAGCAATGCTCCCATCCTCCTTCTTTAGCCTATCCAGTCTATTGCCCTGCCTTTGTTGAATGGTCGCTTTGTGGAAAAAATTGGTGTTACATTCCCCTTCTTGAAGCCACTTGATGCAGGATTTTTAGCTCCAACAGACTTCCTCTTGTCTCTCTCTTTGATTGAATTCCTGCAAGAGAGTCTTTTCCTGAAGCCAAAGATCCTCGAAATAACCATTAAGAATAACTTGGGACTAGAGATGTTGGATCTTTCTATCTAGATCCTGCTTTTCTTGAAAAATATTGCCGAAGGAGTCCTTGTTCCATTTTTTAATGCAGTTTTTGAGGTGTTTCAGCTTTTGTTGGAACTGATACATGTGGGTACCTCTGATAGGGGGTGATTTTTCCCACCAATATTTTAGTTTATCTTGGAAGTCTGGATGAAGGAGCCAGAATTTTTCAAAATGAAAAGGCTTTTGGGGATGGACTCCCGCATTCTCCCATTCCAGAGTTATTGGCCAGTGATCCCATCCTGCCACTGGGAGGACAACTGCTCGGATGTTTCCTCCTACCATCATGACTGGTTCAGATAGCAGAAATCTGTCAAGTCTGCAGGCAATGCATTTGTCTCCAGATTGTTTATTGTTCCAAGTGAAGATACCATTTGTCGTTCTAACATCAATTAGATCCAGGTCAGAAATGGTGTTATTAAACATAGTGTTGGCCAAGTTAAGGCTATGGATACCACCTTTTTTTTCATCGAGGTTCCTTATCAAGTTAAAGTCACTTCCAATAATCCATGCTCTATTCTGAGCAAGGGTTTTTAGGTCAATGATAGAATCGATGAAAGCCTGTTTCTGATCCGCCTTCGAAGGGCCATAGACATTGGATATGAAACCTCGAATATGGGTACCAAGTATGTGGAACTCAATATAAATGGAAAATGTGGTGGTAAGAAATCATGATAAATTCATTATGCGGGGGTTCCAGAGAATGCCCAGCCCCCCAGCCACTCCTCTAGCATCAATGGCAGCCAATTCACATCCCTTCCATATTTTTTGTGTTATCTTTACTAACTCTTCTCTCGAGCATTTGGTTTCCTGAGGGAAAATAATCCCTGAATTATCCTTATCTATTCTTCTTTTTAGAATATGCTTCTCAGCATGCTATTACAACCTCTGATGTTCCAGGTTGTAATATGCATTAATAAGGATTTTAATTAGGGGGGAAAGGGAAGCATCTATGGTTGGATACTGCCTTGAAGCCAACAGTTGTTCTCCTATAGCTTTGATTCTCTGGATATTACTTGGTCTTCCTCGTTTATATTTTTTTGAGTGTTTCCCTTTACCATCTATGACTTTAAGGGATTCAGTCACTACTCCTAGGGTATTTGCATTCTTGGCTTGAATGATTGCTTTCTCTAGAAGAGAAACTTGTTGTGGGGTGATTTTTGTTGGTTCTTGATTAGAGCAAGCTTCTTCCATTCTGTCAAGGTCTAAATATCCTACCTCCATGTCATCTAAGGCACCATCCCCTGATCCTAGATCTACTTGGTGTTCCTCAAGCTGAATCGAGGAGCATCCCTCCAGGGGAGCAGACATAATACAAGAGGAAACCAAAGGGACTTGATTCTTGGCCTCTCCTGATATTTCATCTTCCTCCTCCCCTTGTTTATTGCTTGGGTTTTTGTCCTGTGAATCTGTTGTCTAAGATTTGGCCTTGTTTTTTAAAGACTAATCTTCTTGAAGAGTTGCGAACTAGTTCTGGGTTTGCACCCTTTTGTGGAAATCATGACTTGAAGTCTTTCTGGATTGCCTCTTTTTGTTTTGGATTTTGGTAAAACCTTTGCATTTGACTGGTCTAGCTCTTGCTTCCCACATGATCTCTTGACTTGGGGACAGTCTCTAAACAAATGTCCATGTTCATGGCAACACCTGCATCTAAATGGGATTGCTCATAGTCTATGGCTTGAAACCATTTCTCGTCTTCCCATGTTAGCTCTATTCCATCCAGAAGATCTCTTGAGATGTCTAGGTAGATGCATATCCTGGCATATGCGATGTATTTTCTCTATCGTGTTTGGTCAGAGACTTTGATGAAGGTCCCCAGGGTGTTCCCTATGTCTATGAGAATTTCTTCCTTCCAATATTCCGAAGGTAGGGAATACATTCTTATCCAAACTGGAGCGATGGTTAGGTTTTCTTTATTTGGGTCAAAATGTTCTTTCTAGGGTCTCAGGAATAGACCTGCCAAGTTGAAAAAGTATGGACCATTCTCGAAGATCTTAGTTCTATCTTATTCGTTGAAAAAGATGATGGTAAAAAAGCCTTTAGCTCCCAACTGGAGGTCATAGTGACCTTGGGGTTTCAATGTAGAGTTTATCCAGACCACCAACATCTTTTCTGTGGGCCATATCCCCATGAATTTTCCTATGAGGGCCCTTTCCTTTATATATTGAATCTCCTCCCTGACTCTGTTTGACTTGATCTGTAGTCGAGGGACCGTATTGGATTTTGGGACACACTGTCCCATCCTTCTTGTACCCTAATTAAATATTTCCTCTTTTCTTGTTCCACTACATCCTTCCCCGGCTTTGGCATTTGTCTGGGCATTGAAAACTATTTTTCATTTGTCCTTATTTGATCCCATTGTTGTGGTCTCTACCTTCGCATCTTCCAGTCTCCCGCGATCCCTCTCCTCTTGAGGAGGAGCAGGAACCATCTCGAATTTTGCTGGTGGGACTCCACCAACCTACAAAGGCTTCAAAAAACCTTCTATAATCCACCAAACACTTCAAAAGGTATGCGGGATTGGCCCAATTTAGCATTCCATGACTAGACCACGTCCTTGCTTGGGTTCGAGCACAAGACCTGACCTTCGTTGCAAGAACGACTTTACCATCCATCCGCCTCCACAGACCTTTATTTTTTCCTTTATTAATACACCTTTGAAAGATGAATAATCTTCCAGGAATCACGATGTCCTGATGATGAGCTACGCTTGGCTTGAAATGTTAACATTAACTTCTCCCACCGCTGATTCTCCATTAGATGCCATGAATATTGACAGTGGAATCTCAACTAACCTAACTATTTAGGTTGTTTCCATTCTTACTGATCTCTAGCTTATATTTTCTCTTTTATTCATTTGAGTTGGTTCTATGATCTTGGTAGTTAACTTACCATGTTATCTTTCACATTCCCCACCTAGGTTTGGTCTTCACTACACAAACTGATAGTTCAAGATGATGGCTTCTTAATACATTCACTTTGGGATTGTGATTGATCTTATCATTTATTCTCTCATGATTTTGGATTTCTGGATATTGCCTTAGTTTGATATTTTAGCTTGATAGAGTTTTATTTTCACATATGCATGCCTAGAATCATAATGTAAATATTGTAAATAATCTTAGCCTTTGCCTTATTTACTTATATTAGTTTAATATTTTTTAATGTTGAGTTTAATCTTATTGAAATATTTTAAATATTCATGGTGATGTTTTGACTTTCATTAACTTAACTTGTATATTTCATTAAATACATATATTAAATTTATACATAATCGGATGTTATGAAAATTAAAAAAACATATGTTTTATTTTGTTTGAATCCTGAATTCCCTAATTTCTATGAGATTTGGTTTAATAATTATTTAGAAATTTGTGGGATTAAAATTCAATGATCAAGAATGCGAAATTAGTTTGATCATGGATAATTCTTTTATTTTCAATAACTTAATTTGATTTTGAAAATATAACTTCTATTTTTCTATTTTGCAATTTAAAAGGATTTTCATTTATTATTGTGCAAAAGAAAATATTATTATTCTTTTCTGGGTTTTCTATTCTTGGAAAATGATTATGTTAGAAACCTATTTATGGAATTCATTAACTCTCCTATATTATAGGAGTTATTCTTTTCCTTTATAAGTAACTTGTTTCCAACATTTATTTTCTTAAGAATTAAATTGTAAATGGTTTTTATTTTTAATATAGGGTTTTCACATATTGGATTTTCTTCGTAAATAATTTCTAGATTTTTATTTATTGTTATTTCATTACTTCATTCAATAAATTAAAAAAATTGCAATTTTCCAAGCTTCCCAAGTATTTTTATGCATTTTTGCAGATGCGGGACCTTTGATTTTAATTGTTCAAGTTTTAAGCAATATTCCGTAACCTACAATCCGCAAAATCACTTTTGCAAATTCTTACTTTTTCATTCCCGCATTTTTCTGCACCCTAAGTTTATCTTATGTTATAATTTAATTTAATTATGGGTCCGTAAATTTTGGTAATTTTATTTTTTATTTTACATAGGGTTTTAAATTTTGGTTTCATTTTTCTGATTTTGATTTGTTTAAATCATTTTTCAAATTCAAAATTTCCTTCCCCACATTCCATTTCCGATATTTTGGGAAAATATACTTTGGATTTTTGTTTGGTTTATTTCATTCGGAAAATAACTAACATAGAATAATAGATTTGATTGTTAAAATCAATGGCCAAAATTCACTCCACATGAAATGCCAGATTGCGGAAGGTTTCCAGCTAGAGTCAGTTTTATAGAAGATGAAGTTACATCAGGTTGAAACTGAATGAGACTTCACTAATTTAAAAGTGGATATTTGATAGAATGAGGAAATTAACTCGGATGGATAACTTGACGATCTACTTTGTTTGTGGATTATCTACACCTGGAAGGAAGAATTTAATGGATTGTGCATCAGTTGGAAGAGGGTAATTTCAGGCTTAATTTTCCTCTGAACCATGAAGAATCAGATGATTTTGCTCAAAACCCGCTTCCCAAATGGGGTAGTTTTCCCTTAGTCGCGAGCCATTTTCAAAAATGGCGAAGGAGATAGGATATTTTTGGGCCTATTCGAGTTGGAATTTTCCAAATATTTCTGTTGCGTCCAGCTGTGAGAGCTAATTCAGAAAATGGTTATGGTCCATTTTTCCTATTTAAACAGAGACAATTTGTTTCCTCCTAGGGGGGATTTTCTAGAGGGAAAAAATCAGCCCGAAGGATTCGATATACTCTATTTAATTCAAAGTTTGTAATGTCTTGCATACTTTTCTTTAATACAACTATGTTATTCTTGTATCTCTTCTTGTTTATTTAACCAAGTTTATTTGACAAATATTGGTTTTTCCTCTGCAGAATGTGCACTATCACTGTCTAACTCATTTGAAAATCATAATCATATTGATCTATAGTTACGATTTTTCTTTACACATAATCTATGTGTATGTTTTAAATGAATTTATTTAATTAAAACTGTTATCTATTTCTGCAAATGATTTTACATTAAATATTATTATCAATGTTAATTTTTCAATTGACAATTTAGTTACAAACTGATCTTGAATATGCCAAACATTTAAGTTATTGTTGGTCAATTTTGATTGGTTAATAGTAATTTAAATAGATAAGTAATTGTCTGTTTCACATTTATGTTTGATTTATGAAACACTTATCTATTTTCATTTCAAGCTGATCTGAAAACCAACAAGACATCTTATTAGAGTAGTATTCACTTAGATTAGATTTAATCTTAGTTAGGTTCATTTTCATTTCTGTATCCTAAACATTCAGTTTTCCTTAATTGGGAAATAGATCATTTTCAACATCAGAACCATAAGTGCTAGAAGAGGCCTTAGTATCCCTAGGAGATTACTATACCAAACAAGCTTGAGATAGAACTATCCTTGCGTAGGACCTTTCGAAGCCTTTCAATCTATGTTTTCCCCCTCCCTTGTGAGCCTAGGAACCCATTATAGCAACATACACACTCGAGGCTTCAACAAATGGCGCTGGAAGGAGGGTCATCGGACATGTAAGGTCATTTGAGCTATCTTAATCAGATTATCTTAAAATGGCTCTGGCCCAAAAATCTGTATATAGTTCCTTTTCTGCTCATGAGTCTGTATTTAGTTGTTTTTATAGGAAAATTAGTTTTCATTTTCAAATAGAGTTGTTGAAGCAACTGACAGAAGTAAAATTCGATGGTGAGGGAAATTTTAGTGCAAGAACATATTTTTCGATTTACTTATAATTTGTTTGTTAACGAAATTTTGGATCAATATGTTTTGTGCAGATTGTTAGCCTTCACAATCGAAGGATGAGTTAAAGAATGGTTTGTAACTTTGCCTTTTTCTTTTGTCCACTCTTTTGAACATTTTATAGATCTATTTGTGCTTTCTTTTGGACACTATGACTTTGTTATATTATGTAATGAATGGAAGCAACTCACTATAAATAAGGGTGAATCATTAGAATATTTTTCAATTATAAATTTTAATCTCTATTAGAGATTCCCTCTAACAGATCGTCCTACGATACATGAATGGTTTCAACATAATAGTTCTCTTTTACATGAATCTGATCAATTAGTAGATGATAAATCTCAATTATACATTGATAATCATCCACCTCTTGGTTTAGATTTGAATGAAGAATCTAAGGATTTAAAAATTTTAGAAATGACTTCCTTCTCTTTATTAGAAATGGATCATAATTAGTATGATGATTCATATGAATTAAATGTTGATATTCCCATGTCTATTTCACATGAAATTATAAATGATCATGAAGGAGATCATTTTTCTATAGAATATTCTTCTAAAGTACAAGAGAATAGTTGAAAACATAATATTGAACCATATTCTTCTAGCATAAGTAAAGAGCTTCAAGATTCTGATATTTATTATTCTGTTAATCTTTGAATAGATCTTGAATCAACTAATTGTTCTGAAATTTGTGATATGTTTTCCCAATTACCATTTTATGACCTAAATGATTTTATAGGAGAGCATGTTTCACAAAATGATGATACTACATTACAAGAAGAAGAAGATTATGATTTGAAACCTTTCATACATATCTTTTTTTGAAGAGAAAACCCCGCTTAAGGAATCTCGATCTGAATATATTCTACAAAGAGATGAATTTCATGCACTTATTTCCTCTTCATATTTTTCTATGTACCATGATCTATTTGATAACAATGGAATTCAATCATATATTTCATATTCTAATTCGCCATTGTTAAGTCATAAAAAGGTACAAGTTAATTATGAAATACATGAAGAAGACCAAGAAGATTCTTATCCTTGTCATCAATGCATGTCTTCTTGTCATTCTTCTTTGTTGGAAATGAATGCTATTTCTAATGATTATTTTCATAATTCTTTCTTTTATGATTCATCATTCAATGTAGAAACGTTTTCTTCTTACAATCATTTACTTGATGGAGAATATTCTTACCACGATGTTAATAATACTAGTTCTATACTTATAACATCTCATATCATTAACTCTTCTCAAGTAAATAACCAAAGGAAATTTGATCTCTTGGAGAATTTCCAATTTAATCAACCAATTTATGATGATTTTTATGATAATAAGTTAGAACAAATTGGATGTGATTTTGCTGATCTTATTCAAGAAAATGTTCCTAAGGAAATAATTGTTCATGAAGAAGCCTTGGATTCATATAATACTAATATTGATTCTCTTTCAAATAATCCATTTCATTGCATAAATATTTGAAACTCTTTATGTCATTCTTTTGATTTTCATTGTGCATACCATGATTAGGTTGCTGACTGGCTTGATAAAAAAAAATTAGCAATATTTCATCATTATGGTGAAACTTTGTTTTCCTTATTTGTATATAAACATGTTAAGGTTCTATTCTCTTTATTTGTACATAAATTTCATCTTATTTTCTTTAATTCTTTCTTTTTTCATTTTTATTTGCAAGCATTCATATCATGATTTTTTATTACTCATTTCTTCCATTTTGCAGGATTCCATATGCTTTCATGGTTGCATTGGAAATTCGATTATACTTAGTTTTTTTTTAGAGTAGTGTAGGAGTAGGTATAGAATAGATTAGTTTTATCATTTTTTTAAAAATAATTTAGTTTACTCTTTTGGTTTTCCTCAATAAAATATGTGCGACAACAAGCCAAGCCAAAGTTGGAAACGACGCTTCTTCAGATGCATTCAATGAAGTATTTTCTTATCCTCTTTCACTTTATTCATGCTCTCGCTTATTATCTATTCAAGGAATTCATGTTTGAATTATCTCTTTAGTTTTAAATCATAATGATCTTGTCATGAAATGTTTTGAATTGATTATTTTCCAAGTTTTAAGAGAAATAACATTTCGACATGAGACAAAGTAATTAAAATTAAAATATATTCATGTCACTTGACATTGATCTTTCCTAGACATGCACTTGAAAATGAAGGTTTTTACATATTTTTATCACAAATTGAACACAATTTAGTTTAGTTTCTTTCTGTACATAGTTTTTAATAAGGGAGGCCTTATTGTCCTACACAACTTTATGTGACAAATAACAATGTTGATCATGGTTCCTCAAGTGAAGGATAAAAAATTTATTTTAAGAGTTTTTATTATAATCAATTCAATTTACAGATTAAATACATTTTCATATGTGAATTGATATAGTTATTCTCTTTACAATAACAAATTCCTTCGATTATACAAACATGAAAAACAAATCTCTCTTTTGTTCGCATGAGACAATTTCTTAATGCTTATTTTTGCAATTATTTTACATTTTAATTAAGGATTCTTTTGTTTGTAATAAATACCTACTTAAATATGATATCTCATGATCTATTAAAAACAAAATTCTTAATCATCAGTTTTTTCTTTTAGCGAGTGATATAGTTGTGATATTTTGATTTACCTTTGGTTCTAGTTGTATATATGTTTGATTTAATCATTCTTACATTTTATTTTCTTGCTAGTTTATTTTGAGTTTTCATGATTTTCACTTAATAATAAAAGAGCTTATCACTCTTTTACAGTCTTGAAATCTTATCTATAAAGGAAATATTTATAAATCTTTTCTGCATACTGAAATCAAATGTTTTGATTAGTTAATCCCTAATTGTGAAAAATCAATAACAGACTATGCTAACAATTCTATTTGAATCTTTCCATCATTATCCTTAGAACTTTATCTTTAACTCAACATGAACATATGAGTTTGGATTTAATTAGTTTTAAGGGAATCAATTTCGAGAAAGAAGTTTCAATCTGTAAATATTAGTAATCTATAGATTCCTTACGCCATCCTTTATCTTAAGGAGTTTCTAAGTCTGCTCCCCCATTTACTAAGCATAATCAGATTGAGATTAGCACATTACACATAGTTTGCATATTTCTTTAATCTTGTTATTTGGGATATAATACATTAGACAAAATAGGTTAAAAGACATCCCTGTTGAGGCTCTGGACGCCTGCGGGCTACAGTGTCTCCATCTGTGGTGTCTGGGATTCCAAATCATAAATATTATATATATCAGTGGCTATAGTGGCTCAGTCTATGGTGTCTTGGATTCCAAATCATAAATATTATATAGATATATGTATAATATTTATGATTTGGAATCCCAGACACCACAAACGGAGCAACTGTAGCCTGTAGGTGTCCATAGCCTCAACAGGGATGTCTTTTAACTCGCTTTTCTTGATGGCTTATATCCCAAATAACAATTTTAAAGAAATATGCAAATATATATATATAAGAATCCTTTGCCGTCCCACACTCGTAGAGAGTTATTTGATGCTACTTACCCATTAGTAAATTGAGTCACTATATAGCTATGTATCTAAATCAGTAAACTGGGACCAGAGCACTTGGAAATGAGGTTAAAAGGCATCCATGTCGTGGCTATAAACGTTGGCTGGAAGTAGGGTCATTCTTGTGGTATTGGAGTCATTTGTTAATACTATGTCTTATATGATTAGCTTGATTTCTCAAAGTTAATTCCCAGTAAATTTCTTGATTCGTACATCTTGTAAATAATTTATTTTGAAAATTGAGTTTGTCTTTATAAACGTTTTTGGATAATGATGGGAATGGCTTGGATGTTTTAGAATTTTTGAAGTCTAACCAATATTATATCATTCAGTGATAAGACTATTCATATTATTTGAGATGTAGCCTATGAAAGCATTTTATTTTCATTCTTAATTTTTAGATTTAAATACTATAATTCAGAGATAACTTGTTCTTCCCATCCAGTTGCAATTTGTTGTAGCTACAAAAGATCCCATGTTTTCATTAAAACATGGGAGCCCCAATTTTTTATATACAAAGGTAATGTATGTCAATTTTGAGGGTTGTTCATCCTATTTGCATGCATTCTTACCTTTGACATAATTTGATTTAGTTAACAATTTTCCCTTTTGAAAGTTTATGCATTTTTGTGTCTTTTTGTGAGTTATGGAAAGAATTATTTTTTCCCAAAAGTTTTCCTTTCCCGCAACCCGCATTGCGGATTGCGGGAGCTTGGTTTTTCATTTGAATATTTTTTGTTCCACAACCTACAAATGTGGATTGCGGGTGCAGATCCATTTTTCAATAATCGTAGTTTTCGATCTCCACAACCCGCAATTGCATATTCCAGAAAGGATGTGTATATTTGCAAAATAAACGCCCGCAACTCTTCTCCCGCATTTTAGATCTTTGGTACTATTTAGACTGTTTCCATTCTTACTGATCTCTAGCTTATGTTTTCTCCTTTATTAATTTGAGTTGGTTCTATGATCTTGGTGGTTAACTTACCATGTTATCTTTCACATTCCCCACCAAGGTTTGGTCTTCACTGCACAAACTGATAATTCGAGATGATGTGTTTTTATTACCTTCACTTTGGGATTGTGATTGATCTTATCATTTATTCTCTCATGATTTTGGATATTGCATTAGTGTTATATTTCATCTTGATAGAGTTTTATTTTCACATATGCATGCCTAGAATCAGAATGTAAATATTGTAAATAATCTTAGTCTTTACGTTATTTGCTTATATTAGTTTAATATTTTTTAATGTTTAGTTTAAGCTTATTGAAATATTTTAAATATTCATGGAGATGTTTTGAATTTTATTAACTTAACTTGTGTATTTCATTAAATACATATATTAAATTTGTACACAATTGGATATTATAAAAATTAAAAGAACACATTTTAGTTTGTTTCAATCCTCAATTCCCTAATTTCTATGAGATTTGGTTTTCTGATTATTTAGAAATTTGTGGGATTAAAATTCAACATTCACAAATGTGAAATTAGTTTGATCATGGATAAGTCTTTTATTTTCAATAAGCTAATTTGATTTTGAAAATATAACTTCTATTTTTCCATTTTGCAATTTAAAAGGATTTTCATTTATTATTGTGCAAAAGAAAATATTATTATTCTTTTTCTGGATTTTCTATTCTTGGAAAATGATTATGTTAGAAACTTATTTATGGAATTCATTAACTCTCCTATATTATAGGAGTGATTCTTTTCCTATATAAGTAACTTGTTTCCAACATTTATTTTCTTAAGAATTAAATGTAAATGGTTTTTATTTTTTCTAGGTTTGGGTTTTCAAATATTGGATTTTCTTCGTAAATAGTTTTTAGATTTTTATCTATTGTTATTTCATTACTTAGTTCAATAAATAAAAAAATTTGCAATTTTGTAAGCTTCCGAAGTATTTTTATGCATTTTTGCGGATGCGGGACCTCTGATTTTAATTCTTCAAGTTTTAAATGTTCCTGCAATCCGCAATCCACAAATGCATATTGCAGGAGGTTTAATTTTTCCATTTTTAAACATTATTTCGCAACCTGCAATGCAGAATGCGGATTCCGAAAATCACTTTTACAAATTCTTACTTTTTGATTCCCACATTTTTCCGGACCCTAAGTTTATCTTATGTTATAATTTAATTTAATTATGGGTCCGTAAATTTTGGTAATTTTAATTTTATTTTACATAGGGTTTTAAATTTTGGTTTGATTTTTCTGATTTTGATTTGTTTAAATGATTTTTCAATTTCAAAATTTCCTTCCATGTTCCGGTACACCGGACACCAAGAGCAGCCACTCACACAAACAGATCACAGATCAACAAATGATGTTTGTCACGTGGTCAAAACCCTCAAGAGAGAAATAGTCCACGGCCCCAGCCAAATAGCTACTTGGAGCAATTTATTATGGAAAAGAAGAAATTTACAAATGAGCTTCTCATAATTGATCAGCTAGCCAAGGACCCTCCATGCTCTTTAAATATAGATCATGGACCAATCAGGTGTTAAGCCACGGATCAATGGTAAGTATGATCTAAGAGAATTTGAACCATCGGATCACTTTATGTGTACAACATATCATGACCCTCGGATTAGAATATTTACAAATGCATACTAATTCATACTAAAGAAACACACTTTACCTAACAGATATATTACACAAGTTGATCTTAACAAACTCTGAAGTGTCTAAATATCCCAACGTCCCCCCTTAAGAACAACTTGGGATAGGATTGAAGGATTTACAAACGTGACACTATTAGGAGAAGGAAGGAGGCATTAGAGCCTATCTCCACTTAAGGACACATTCCTGAACTCCTAACATAGATTGAAGTTTAGAAAACTTCACTTCTGTAAGATACTTGGTGAAGATGTCTACAACTTGATCATCTGTAGGGCAATAGAGCATTTCAAGAGCATGATCATGAACAAGATTTATAATGAAGTGCATGTGTATCTCAATGTGTTTGCTGCGTTGATGTAGAACTGGATCTTTGTTACGCTTGATGGCACTTTAATTATTGCACCAAAGTGGGGTAGGCTGTTATTGCTGGAATCCAAACTTTGAAAGGATCTGTCGAAGCCATAAAGCTTCCTGGCTGGCATTAACTGCGGCTCGATATTTTGCTTCTACTAAAGAAAGAGCAAGAGCTTGTTGTTTCTTACAAGACCAAGTGATAGGTCCATATCCCAAACTGAAAACATAACCTGCAGTAGAATTTCGATCATCAGGATCGTCCGCCCAATCTGAATTACTAAAACCAACCAACAAAGGTTTCTCCCTTGTACTGTAATGAATCCCAAGCTGAATTGTACCTCGAATATATCGAAGTATTCTTTTTGCTACTTTTCAGTGACTTTCATGAAGTGTTTGCATATAATGGGAAACACGAAGAATGACAAAGGAAAGGTTAGGACGAGAATGATTCAAGTATAAGAGACTACCAACAAGCTGACGATACACAGTGGCATCTACTTTAGGTGAAGTACAAGTGGCAGAAAGTTTGGCTCCAAACTGAAAGGGAGAAGGGGTTGGTTTACAATCTTCCATGTGAAAGCGATGAAGAAGGTCACAAGCATACTTAAACTGGTAAAGAAAGATCCCTTCTTTGGTTTGCAATACTTGGAGACCAAGAAAATAATGCAAATTTCCTAAGTCTAACATTTCAAAATTTTCCTTAAGACTGGATTTCACATGGGTTAAAAATTTAGGGTCACTACCAGTAAGGATAAGATCATCAAAATAAAGAACAAGTGTGATGAGATGGTTTCCTACTTTCTTGGTATAGACATTGGGGTCAAAATGGCATCTAGAAAAACCAGTGTCAAGGAGAAAGTTATCCATTTTGGCATACCAAGCTCTAGGAGCTTTCTTAAGGCCATATAAGGATTTCTTAAGGAGACAGACAAGGCTAGAGTTATTCTGAACATATCCAGGATGTTGTTCCATGTAAATTTCCTCCTGTAAATCACCATGCAAGAAGGCAGACTTGACATCCATTCGATGGAATTCCCAGTTATGTAAGGTTGCAAGGGAAAGAACAGGGCGGATGGAGTTCATTTTTGCGACAGGAGCAAAGTTTTCATTGTATTCAATCCATTCAACTTGGGAAAAACCTTTGGTAACTAACCTTTCCTTAAGTCTTTCAACACTTCCATCTGATGCATACTTAGTTCTGTAGATCCATTTACATCTAACAATTTTTCTTCCTTTTGGAAGAGGAACAAGATCCTAAGTATCGTTCGTCATCAAGGAACAATATTCTTCATCCATAGTTGTATCCCAATCTGGATTTACTAAAGCCTCTACAAAAAAATTTGGATCATGATTCTCAGAAACTTGAGCTAAAAGAGAAGAGGCTCGTTGAAACTGAGAACGTGTTCAATGTTTATCTCTAGGATCAGTGGCAAGATCACCAGCTGCTTCACATGTTGAATGGACCCATCAAGGAAGCGTTGGTGCTGGTGCAATTGGAGGAACATGAGTAGGTAGAGGTGGATTTTCATCCTCACTGTCATCATTAGAAACTAGATTTGGAAACCTAACAAGGAAGTTGGAAGGAGAAGAAGGCACATTCGTTGAATTAGGCTCGCAGGCCAAAGATGGCACACCCACCAAGTTAGGCTCATAGGCCAAGATATTTTCATCAAATTTAACATCTTTTCTAATGATTATATCATGAGAATGTGGCTGAAGAAGTCTATAACATTTTACATCTTCAGAATATCCAACAAATATGCACTTTTCACTTTTAGGCTGCAATGCTTTCCATTTTTCATCCGGAATGTGAGCCCATGCTTCACAACCAAACACACGGAAGTGACTTACATCTGGTTTAATTTTACTCATGCTTCTTCTAGTGTTATACCTTGTAAAACTTTAGTGGCTGTGCGATTAACTATGTAATTTGCACAATTTATGGCCTCAACCCAATATTGAAGACTAAGTCCCTTAGATTGGATCGTACAAATAGCCATTTACTTTAAAGTGTGGTTCTTCCATTCAGCTACACCATTTTGTTGTGGTGTATATGGAACAATGTGTTGTTGTTGGATTCCTTGTTTAGTGTAGAAAATAGTGAACTTTTTGTTAACATATTCTCCTCCATTGTCAGATCTTAACTTAATAATTTGATTACCATATTGTTTTTCAACAAGGGCCTTGTAGGCCAAGAACATGTTAAATACTTTTCTCTTAAGTCTTAATAAGTAAACCCAAGTGCGTCTGGAGTAGTCATCAATGAAAGTTAAGAAATATTTGAAAGAAGAAAAGGAATCAGATGGAAGAGGGCCACACAAGTCACTATGCACTAGCTCCATGGAAACCGAGGCATGCCAAGAGGCATGTTTGTCAAAACTATCCCGATGATGTTTTCTGAGTACACAACCGGAACAAACACCATCCTTGCAAGATACCATCAGAAGACCAGTCACCATATTGTATTTACATAGTGGTTGCAATTAGTGATAATTTAAGTGACCAAATAGCTCATGCCAAAGTTTGCTTAAGTTATCACTATGAGAAACAAAAACTAAAAGAAAAGGTGATGACCCAAAGTTGTTAAATTTGTACAACCTAGTAATATCATCAACAATTTTGGTAGCTAAGACATGTTGAGGATCTTTAAAATCCTTAATTACAACTTGGTGAGGTGTAAATGTTATAGTTTTACCGTCACTAGAATGAGTGATTTGATAGACTGACAACAAATTGCAAGAAATTCTTAGAACACATAGTACATCACTAAAATGACCATTTTCTACTAGAAATGTTCTAGATGATACAACACTTAGAGAACTATCATCACCAACAAATATTTGTTTGGTGTTACATTCATTCATAGTAAAAAAGATGGCTTGATCCTTAGCCATATGATAAGATGCTCCAGAATCAATGAGCCATTCATTTGACGTAGAAGAAGAAGATGCAGTATAAGAATAACCAGAAGCACAAAGTGCATGTCCATGAGAGGTATATTCTGAAGACAAATCTAGGATGATGTAGTGCTTCTTCATTGCTACTTCCAAGGCTACCATCTTCTTGAAACACTTAGATTCATCATGATTATTTTTCCCACAAAAATTTCAATGACGCTCAGTCTTATTTCCTTTTGGATTGGATCCTTTGTCATTTTTTAAAGAAGAAGCTGACTGAGAGAGTTTGGGACCCTTGTTTGGATTATTATTGTGAAAATTCTATTTCTTAGGAGGCTTGGACTTGTCTTTCTATTGGGACAATAAGGATTTCCCAGATGTATCTACATTGTTAATTATTCCAAGATGAATGAACTTATATTTCTCTTTAATTAAGGAATCACAAAAGGATTCAAGACTACACTCTTGATAACTAGCTGCATTCAAGGATTCTTTCATGCAGTAAAATGTAGATACAAAAACAGAATATGCAGGTCCATGTTTGGAAATAATATGATAAATACATTGTTTGTATTTTTTCTTAATCTTGCATTCTTCACATAAGAGTCTAAGAGTTTTATACTTAGATAAATAGTCTTGAATGCATGAGAAATCACTTGGATTCAAAGAAATCAACTCATTCTCAAGTTGATGACCTCAAATTTCATTGTGTATACCAAATACAAATTCCAAATTTTCCCAAGATTTATCAGGTTCATCAATTCCAGTAATGTGAAATTGCAAATCGTAGCGATTGACATTCCAATTAATCCACGAGCTTCATCACATCTATTTGCCCATTTTATTTTATTATTATCATCAGTGAGTTCTGTTTCTTTCCCGGAGGTAATTCTGAAAAGTCCCCTACTTCATAGAGCATCCTACATATGAGATTTCCATGAGAAATAGTTAGAAATGGTAAGTATAATATCACAAGGGGTGGCCATACTGTAAAATAATGGTTGAACGAACAAAAACTAATTATCCGGATGCAAAGAGCTCAAAAAATTAGATTGTTTTAAAAAAAGGGCACTAAAAACTGATTCTGAATGACGAAGTTATGCTTGATCAAAGAAAATGTTGAAGATGTCCCCAATAGTGACGTGGCAGATATTAACTTGACCAAAAAAAGGAACCTCCCTCTTCCCAAGATCAACCTTTGACAATCACTCTACAATAATGTTGATTTTAAGTGAATCACTTTTGCAGAATAAGTGATGTTCACTTTTACAATAATGTTACTTTAAATACTATGCCAATAAATTAAAAGACTTAAGTGACTCACTTTTTATTTTATTTTATTTAAGTGAGATGAACTTTTACAATAAAGTAACTTGAAAATAGAAATTGCATGCACTAAAAGTAGCTTAATAAGACTTGAACTCAAGACCTATTAAGGAATAAAGTAACTTTGGTCCAAGTGAGCTAAGTTTAAAAGGTATGTAAAAGAAGAGAATGAAGATGAGGGATTTCTTTTTTTTTAACTCTTCTCTCTCGTTCTTTGTGCTTGCCTTTGTTTCCTACAAATCATAAAAAAAAATGAAAAAACAAAAACAAAAACAAAAAAATTCCACACTATGGGGTTAGATATTCGTTAGTTTTCTTGGAAAGTCTGCGTTTTCAAGTTTTCTCGATGTTTCTTATTCACCGTGATCGCACAAGGTGCACGACAAAGAGCATACATAGCTAAGAAGACAAAAAAATTTCCCTTTTTGTTTTTGATTCGCCGCGATTGCGCAAGGTGCACGGCAAAGAGCATACGCAGACAGGGAAGGCAACAGTTCGAGACTAAAACAATAAGGATCTTCTCATAAAACTGATAAAATATGAGAGATTAAAAAATATAAAACAAATCTATCACTGTAACATTATACCTTCATATTTGCTGAAATGGGTGTTTCTTGAACAAACGAAAACAGTTTTTGATGAAACAAAAACTATTCCCCAATAGAAACGATGCTTTGAAGGCAATGGAATAGCTCCCATAGGACAAAAATGCATAGAAACTCCACAACCAAAAACCATTTCAAATTTTTGGCAACACCGGTTCCAGATCTTGATCACAAACAGAAGCAGCTCTTCATAAACGCTCTGATACAATGTTCGAGTACACAAGGTACTCCCAAAAGATCAAACACCAAGAGCGGCCACTCACGCAAAAAGATCACAAATCAACACACGATGTTTGTCATGTGGTTAAAACCCTCGAGAGGGAAACAGTTCATGGCCCCAGCCAAATAGCTACTTGGAGAAATTTATTATGCAAAAGGAGAAAGTTACAAATGAGCTTCTCATAATCGATCAGCTAGCCAAGGACCCTCCATTCTCTTTAAATAGAGATCATGGACTAATCGGGTGTTAAGCCATGGATCAATGGTAGGTATGCTCTAAGAGAAGTTGAACCATCGAATAACTTTATGTCTAGAACATATCATGACTATCGGATTAGAATATTTATAAATGCATATTAATGCATACTAAAGAAACACACTTTACCTAACGGATATATTACACAAGTTGATCTTAACTAACTTCTAAGTGTCTAAATATCTTAACAATGTAAGGTTTGTTGTTACACCAAAACCTGCAGATGTTGATGAATGTTTGAAACCCAGCACAAGGCCCTGTCACTAAGAGTGGCGGTTAGTCCACTTGTTTTTATATTCCCATAGGTGCGGCGGTTATACCATGTGGAGGTACCCGATACTCTAACACCCCGACTTCGGCGTAGCTCGGGGGAATTGAACCTGAGACCTCTACTCTGATACCATGTGCAGGTTTTGGTGATACCTCTACTCTGATACTTTTTCATTCCTGCATTTTTTCCGACCCTAAGTTTATCTTATGTTATAATTTAATTTAATTATGGGTCCGTAAATTTTGGTAATTTTAATTTTATTTTACATAGGGTTTTAAATTTTGGTTTGATTTTTCTGATTTTGATTTGTTTAAATGATTTTTCAATTTCAATATTTCCTTCTCGACATTCCATTTCCGACATTTTGGGAAAATAGATTTTGTATTTTTGTTTGGTTTATTTCATTTGTAAAATAAATAACATAGAATAGTAGATTTGATTGTTAAAATCAATGGCCACAATTCACTCCACATGAAATTCCATATTGCGGAAGGTTTCTAGCTCGAGTCATTTTTGTAGAAGATGAAGTTACATCAGGTTGCAACCGAATGAGACTTCACTAATTTAAAAGTGGAGATTTAGCAGAATGAAAAGATTAACTCAAATGGACAACTTAACGATCTAGTTTGTTTGCATATTATATATAGCTGGAAGGAAGAAGTAAATGGATCGCGCATCAGTTGGAAGAGGCTAATTTTGGGCTCAATTTTTCACTGAACTGTGAAGAACCAGAAGATTTTGTTCAAAACCCACTTCCCAAATGGGGTATTTTTCCCCTATCCATGGGTATTTTTTGAAAATGGTGAAGGAGTTGGGATATTTTTGGACCTGTTCGAGCCATACTTTTCCATATATTTATGTTGCATCCAGCTATGAGAGCTAATTCTAGAAATGGTTTGGTCCATTTTACCTATTTAAATAGAGGCAATTCATTTCTGCCTGGGGGGTTTTTCTAAAGGGAAAAAATCAGCTCGAAGGATTGGAGATACTCTGTTTAATTCGGAGTTTGTAATGTCTTGCGGACTTTTCTTTAATACATGTATGTTATTCTAGAATCTCTTCTTGTTTATTTAGCCAAGTTTATTTGACAAATATTGCTTTTTCTTTGCAGAATGTGCACTATCACTGTCTAACTCATTTGAAAATCATAAGCATGTTTATCTATAGTTACAATTTTTCTTTACTCATGATCTACGTATCTATTTTAAATGAATTTATTTAATTAAAACTTTTATCTATTTCTGCAAATGATTTTACAGTAAATATTATAATCAATGTTAATTTTTCAATTGACATTTTAGTTACAGATTGATCTTGAATATGACAAACATTTAAGTTATTGTTGGTCAATTTTGATTGGTTAATAGTGATTTAAATCGATAAGTAACTAGTCTATTTCACATTTATGTTTGATTGATGAAACACTTATATATTTTCATCTCAAGCTTATTTGAAAACCAACAAGACATCTTATTAGAGTAGTATTCACTTAGATTAGATTTCTTCTTAGTTAGGTTCATTTTCATTTATGTATCCCAAACATTCAGTTTTCCTTAATTGGGAAACAGATCCTCTTCACGATCAGAACCATAAGTTCCAACGGAGACCTTAGTATCTGTGGGAGATTACTATACCAAACATGCTAGGGATAGAACTTTCCTTATGCAGGACCTTTCGAATCCTTTCCATCTGGGTTTTCCCCCTCTTTTGTGAGCCTAGAAACCCATTCTAGCAACCTACACATCCGAGGCTCCAACACTTCCAGAGGGAGAGGAGAGAGAGTTTCACCTTGTGAAAGTTGTTCTATTCAAGCTATCTCTGATGCCATGTAAATATTCCATATGCTTAGCTAGATATCAGTAGTGTTTAATCCAAATTCACAACAATAGCATATGCAGAGTCACTGAAATAAACACAATCACAAGATAGACACAGTATTTATCTTGGGAAACCCTCAAGGGAAGAGAACCCAGCAAAACATCCTATGTCTAAAATGTTTAAGATAAAACTCCAAAACATGTATTCTCCTCCTTGTTGGTATGCCTCTCTCTCTCTTCTATGCGCTACACAAGTGAGCAAGTCTATGTTCTAATGAGAATCACAACTCCTCTATTTATACTCTTTTTGTTAACTGAATTTTACCCTAATCAAGTCGACCACACTAAAATGTCTGGGCCTAATTCACCTAGGAAATCACAAAACAATATTTTATTATATTCATGAGGGTACTATTGACCTGACTTACAATGGAGGATTTACCTCATGAATCTATGATGACCAATTACAATAATAACATCCTGGTGAAGGAATAGAATATCTCCCTTGGGGTACATTATTAAAATACATTTAGAATATCCTTTGAAGTTACAATGTTTCAATAGGTGGCCTTAGATATCAGCTCAAATAGTTATAGGATGCTTTCATTGCAGGCTTAATAGAAAATCATCGAGGAAAGTTATTGTTTATAAAAAAAACCGATTACATTAGAAAATGCATCTAATCTCTCCAAATGGATTGGAATGATTTTTGTGAATGAAAGTTACAAGGTCTGTGAATTAAAATGGGTCATCTTTCCTTAATGTCCCTAAATTTAAAACCATCTACAACTATTCTCATAACACCATCTTCACTTCTCTTCCATGCATAACGATTCATAAATTGTGCTATGCTTTTGCAACTATGTTGAATAATGAATATATGATGAAAACACTTACAAAACACACTGTATCACATGCCCAATTTGATACATGTACTAATTAAACATTTAGAGAAATCCATCATTATTGCATGCTTTCCAAAATATACAATATAATCATAAATATACATTAATTCTTTCAACCCTATTTTTATATTTTTCATAAGGGTTACACATTTTGATATAAATTACATAAAATATTNCCGTAAGATATGTTTAAAATTCCTTTCATTACCTTCAAGTTCATAAATAAATAAATAAATTGTTCATAAATAAATAAATAAATAAAATTGATTATATCTATGTTGATTTTTGTACCTAGGAAAGTGTTCCCCTAGGTGACTTTATCTTTAGTCACTTAAAATGGGAAAATAAAGTGACCCTTGCACTAAATGACTTAAGTTTAGCATTTAATGTGACTTTAGAGATTAATGTCAAATTTTGATAAATTTACGTGGATGATTGAAATTAATTTTCTTTTTAGAATTAAATGAGAGCATTTATTCTCATCCATTGATCTAGTCTAATCTCAACCATTAGATTAAATGGCTCCTCACCTACCTAGGGTTTAGACAAAAAGCAAGGGAAAGGAAAAAGTACATTCATTCTTGTGATGAGAGTGAGCATGAAGAGAGAGCTGAGAGAGGCACAAAATTCGAGGCACCCTGTCTAGAGTTTTTTCAGTGGGCACAAAAATCGAGACAACATTTAATGTGTGGCATAGTTTTTTTAGGAGAGTACAATCATCCGTACAGTACGGATTCTAGGCACAGTTTTTGAGGGAAGAAAGTGAGCATGATTTTCAAGGAAGAACATGCACATTTCTCGATGCAACAAATAGGTTTTTGGGGCACGATTTTTGAGGTTGTATGACAGCATTTATTACAGTCCATACAACATTATTTTCTAGGAGTTCTAGCATAGAAAACGAGGGAATAATTTTGCTATGATTTTAGGCAGGTTTTTCGAGAAGGAAAGGCACATAAATCGAGGCAGCATTTCCACAGAAATCGACGCATCCTGCTGGGTTATTTTCTCTGGTTGAGATAAGTTGTATTTTGAATGAAAATGATTGTCCTGAATTTTCCCTAGAACAAATAATAAAAACTCTCTCTCTCTCTCTGACTGGTTTTCCCCTTATGAGTTTTTTCAGGGCTATTGGCCAAAAATTTCTAAGTGTTGTGTGATTGCTAAAAGTGAATTTATTTATTTTAATACATTGAAAATTTGAGTTACAACAGTGTTTACTTAAGTCTAAAAAATTATTTTATTTCTAGCCTTATAAATTTTCTAGGTTGGGCATTAAACTGAGTTATTTTTTGACACTTAAACCAAAAGCTGAAACTGAGTAAAAACTTACATGGTATCAAATCTGAGTGTGGCAGAAAATTAACTTTTCCAGATAGAAAAGTAATTTCCAGATTTCAGATATTTTCTTTTGACAGTAGCAGCATTTTGTTGAAACTTGTTCTTTGAAAAATATGTCTTCAAATGGAGTGAGAATGGACGATAAGCTTGATGGGGCTGGGAATTTTGTCCCATGGAAAGCTAGGATTTTGCTTGTGTTGGAGGAAAATGAGTTGTGGGAGGAGGTAGTCAGAAATACTATAGCTAATCCCATTGCTATTCTCGCTTCCACCGATGGGGTAGCATTGGATGCCTTCAACAAGAAATATATTAAAGGTGGGAGGATTATCCTAGATGTTGTTAAAGGCCATGTGATTCCACACATTTCAGGGAAGGATCTTGTAGATGAAATGTGGAGTGCTTTGATTGGCTTGTTTTAGAGTTCAAATGAGAATAGGAATATGGTTTTGAGTGAGAACCTGAAGAGTATCAAGATGGTCAAAGGAGAGGTTGTTATGACTTATCTTATTAGGATCTCTCATGTGAGAAATGAGATTGTAGCAGTTGGGGTGGTTGTTCCTAGTGTTGAGATAGTGCGGACATCCTTGAATGGGGTGTCACAACCTTGGGTTGTGTTTGTACAGGGATTGGTTTCTAGGTAGAACTTACCTTCATGGGACAATATTTGTGATGATTGTGTTCAAGAGGAGACTCAGAGGGGTATTTTACAGTGCAGTGCTTCTACTAGTAGGGAGGATGAGGAGGATGCAACTTTGACAGTTAAAGGGAAGAAGAAGAACAAGAAGGGTTCCAAGAAGGGTGGGGCCACGCAACAGGATGGGAAGAAGAAGGATCTGAGCACTATAAAGTGCTTTGCATGTCAGAAGATGGGACACTATGCTGGGTAGTGTTCGAACAAGAAGAAGAATAAGCAGTAGTAGACAATAGCTTCAGCGGATTTCAATGACTTTGTAGAGATATTTTCAGAGAGGGTTTTCTCTGTGCACTGGGAATATTGATAGAGAGAGAGCATCTATTATCACTAGTGTAGATGTTGATAGAGAGAGGGATTTTTTCCTGGTGACGGACCATTCCTACAGTGCATCTACTTCCAGCACTTGGTATATTGATAGCAGAGCTTCGAGCCACATGACAGGTGCTCGTGAGATGTTATCCGAGATTTCACAGACAAAGAATGATGTGGAGGTGGTGTTGGGAGATGACTCAGCAGTCAGAGCATTTGGGCATGGGACCATTACCTTTCAGAGGGAGTCCATGAGTCCCATGGTATTGAGAGATGTATTGTATGTACCTAGGTTAAAGAAAAACATGGTTTCAATTTCCATGATTGAGGACTAGGGTCTTGGGGTATCCTTCCTAGATGGAGATGTGCATGTGCTTCCCAAGATTGCTGGACCATCTGCTTCAATTTCCATTGGAGTTAGATGTGGGAAATTGTACGGGCTCCTATTTCAGCCTCAGCATGCCTTGGCACATAGCAGCGTCAGTGAGATTTGTGAGCTTTGGCATAGGAGGATGGATCACTTGCATCATCTAGCTTTGGGGTTGTTGAGACACTATGGTTATAGGTTTACGACATTTCAGCACAAAGTAGAGTGATGTGTGCAGGGGGTGTGTTTTGGGAAAGTACACCAAGAATGCTTTTTTTAGCAGTGATAGCAGGTCAACGGGGATTCTTGACTTGATACATTCATATTTTTGTGGACCAACGTCATCTGTTTCCTTGAGAGGATATGAGTACTATGTGACATTCACTGATGATCATTCCAGGAATACCTATATCTACTTCCTGAAGAGCAAGAAGTCCGAGGAGGTCTTACAAAGGTTCCAAGAGTTCAACGCTCTTGTGGAGAACCAGACGGGGAGGAAGATATGAGTTCTCAAATTGGATAACGGGGGTGAGTATACTTCCAAGTAGTTTGATGGATATTGCATACAGGAGGGTATCAGGAGGCAGTTGACAGTTCCATACACTCCAAAGCAGGAGTAGCAGAGAGGAAGAACAGGTCTATTGTTGGATCAACCAAAGCTATGTTACATGACCATTAACTTCCTTTCTTTCTTTGGGCTCAAGCATGCAGCACATGTGTATATCTTCAGAACATGAGTCCCCATCATGCCTTAGGGAAAATGACACCTGAGGAGTGTTTCATAGGAAAGAAGCCTAAGGTCATCAATTTTCACGTATTTGCTAGTTTGACTTACTTTCATGTCCCTTCTGAGAAGAGGAAAAATTTGGATCCCACTGTAGAGAAGGGAATCTTTGTGGGCTATGATGATACTTTGAAGGCCTTCCATATTTACCTTCCTTATCAAAGGAAATTTATTGTGAGGAGGGATGTGAAGTTTGAGGAGGAGAGGCCTTTAGGAAGTCGAGAGAGCTGGAGCAGGGAGAGCAGCAGGTTCTTGTACCTTAGGTAGTTACTCAGGTACCATCAGTACAACCGATAGGATCACGAGTTTTCAAAGTTACTAGGCCACATAGTGCAGGAACAGATTTACGAGGTTCAGTGGTTCAACCAGCAGGGTCTTCGGGGACAGGTTTTTGGTCTCATATTATAGGTTCACTGTATAGAGGATCAGGATCACAGAGTTCACCAGTTGTTAGTACACCAGCTTCTGGCTCATAGGCTACTCAGGTTTCTACCTTTGATAGTTCTTCAAATGAGGAAAGAATAGTGTGGGAGCATCCTCCAAGGAAGAAGAGACCTAAATGGCTTTGAGACACCTTGAAGGAAGCTCAGGAGTTTGGGACACCCAAAGAGCCAGTGAGGTCTATTCAGATGCCTGACAGATTGGGCATGCTTTTGATGGCTAGTTTACGTGATTCAAATCCTTTTACTTTTTAGGAGGCCCCCCAGCACCATGTTTGGTGAGATTCCATGATGGATGAGTACTTTTTGATGTATTTGTAACTTTGGAATGTATTCACTTGTATATCTTATGTATTGTACCCCGATGTTTATTCTGGGAAGTGTCTGTAATGTATTTGAGTCATTTCATACCCCGATGCTCCTATTGGGAGATTCAATAATGTAAAAAAGTCATGTAAAGTATTTGTGGGTAACCCTCCTATTGATCAAGGGTTAAAGTCCCCATAGTTGTGGGGCACTAGGGTTATTAGACTATCCTAGAGAATTCAGCCCTAGGTGAGTTAATGTAAGTTGGGTTATTAGTACCCTAGTTGTGGTTACTCGAGCCTACATAACTAAGTTAGGATTACTCGAGCCTACATAATAGAGTTAAAGGTTAAGAGAACAGAAGAATATAAATAGAGAGTGAGACTCTCTATTTATTACACACTCACACTCACTCACTGGGGCGCATGAGTGAGAGAGAAGAAGTTGGGATTAGAGAGAGAGACTATTGCTGTCAGAAGATCATCTTACTATTTTGGGCTTTACTTTTGGTGCTGATTCTATCTCTGCGGAAGTTGTGGTTTTTTATCCTTTATGGTTTCCCCGAGGAAAATATTTCTGTCTATTGTCTCTTTTTTTTGCTTATTGTGCTTGTTATTCTCTCAGTTAAAGATCCTAAGATAATGATAGCTTGAATGATAAAAATATAACATGGTATCAGAGCTAACCTGAGAAGAAGACATTATGCAGCTCCAGAAGCTAGGGATTCTTACTTTTTGGGTCTCTCTTCACAATCCATTAGCAAAAGTATGCTAGGTTAACTCTCCATTGAAGGGCGCATCTTTCTAACGAAGCAGAATTCGATTCTGGGCATTTTTGGTTTTTGGTACAGGAAATTAGGGATTTTTACAGAAGAAGAATTTTTGAGTGATCCCAGCATACAATTTATTTCCTCATCAAAATCGAAGTTTAGAGACCTAGTTCAATATTTTTGGTTGGGTGTAACTCCGGGAAAGTCTAACCCTAGTTTGACCTTGGGCTGGAAAAAACCTAAATACTAAAACTGATAACTTTTGGTAAATTCTCTATATCTCAGGATTTCATAAGTCTCAAGGGCCAAAAATTTCACAGGTAGAAGATAAAATCCTAATGTACATTGTTTACAAGTTTCATCGTTCGATTCGCTATATTCTAGGAAATATGATTCCTCCAAGTTAGGGTTCCAACCTATTCCAGGAGTCAACCCTAAACATGACACCTGGGGATAATTGTTATATCTTGAGAGACGAAAGTCCAAATGAAATTTCTCAAGATGTTCCAGAAATGGCATGGACTATACTTTCTATGGTAGAAGTTTCATACCCCGAATATGAAGCAGTGACACACGGAAGTCCGTACAACTTCGTTATTCTGAACAGTCCTGAAACAGGTCACCTTCGAAAAATGCTCATAAGTCCCAATTGGTGAAAGAAATTCTAATGAAACCTATGGTTTTGGAATAGGGATAGGAGAGGCTACCTCAGTGCAAATTTTCAGAAATAGAGGAGCAATAATTACAGAGATACCGTAGAAACAGTATTAGGAATTTCTGTAGAAGAAATTAGAATACTATGGCTTCCTATTCTGGGAGCTTCCCTCCACTGTTTTCAGAAAAGGAGTACATTGGACAGCTCAAATTGAAGAGGTCTATATTTCTATCCAATTAGATCTGAAATATTCCAAGTTTTGAAAATTAGGGTTTCTTTGACAATCCCTAGATCAGCCAGCTCCAGAACCAGGACGGACACCTCAAATCGATAAGATCTAATCTTTTGCTATTTTCATTTGAGGTTCCCATTTCCAAGTGATCTATCACATCAGCTTGATGATAAGCTTGGTGAAGCTGACAACTTCCAAGCATGGAAGTATATGATATCTCTAAAGAAAATGAATTGGACACCTACATAAGTAGAGAGGTTCCAGTTATAGAGGGAGATGAGGCTAAAAGCCTTACACCGAGAACTTGGTCAAGGACAAGAAGATCATTGCTGATTCAATCACAGATCACCTTATACCACAAGTGTCTTCCCTAAAGACACTGAAAGAGATGTTTGATTCCTTGAGCAAGCTATTTGAAGGGAAGAACATAAATCAGAATATAACTTTGAGAAAATAGTTGAAGAATGTGAAGATCCAGAATGCAGAGACCATACAGTCATACTTTACGAGGGTCTCTCAAAAAAGAACTTGTAGCAGTAGAAGAAGAAGTGGATAATGCAGAAGTGGTGATAGACACCTTGAATGGCCCCCTAGGATCATGGGATTCATTCATGTGGGGAATGTGTGCCAGAAGGAAGTGACGACTTTCAGCAGACTCTGGGAAGAAGAAGAAGCTCGACTCATAATAAGAGAAGAGAATATGGGAGCAACTAAAGATCAAGCTCTCACCATCCAAAGGACTCAACTCTTGAAGAAACTCTTATCCATCTTATCATTTGGATAAGAAATAATGAGTGAAGAATATGATGAAGCTGAAGGCTCAAGAAGGAGTCTACCCATGAAACAAATAAAGATAAGTATTCAAATGTCATTTCATGATATTGTTTTGTTATGCATTTGTTTATATTCAATTCATGGGTTATGCATGATAGAATGTTTGCATTAATGACAGTATACTACTAATATGCATGTAATGAGTAAGTAGCTCATGGTGCTATACAACTCTCCCTTCCTACTAGAATGAAACCTCCTTGTCGACATATTGGATTAGTGCACAATATCAATGTTGTCCTAGTAGAGATGGAAGGCATCTAGAAAGTTTTCGTGAGATATGGATGAATGTTGTATTGGCTAAAATATTTGCATAATCATATGTCTTGATGCAAAATAACTTTTAATTATGAATATACCTTATGAAATGTTTCTAACCATACAACTAATGCATTTGACTTGTAGGAAAGATCGCATAAAATTGCCTGCAGGCAAAGAAGGATGAGACTTGTTCCGAAGAACAAGTGATGACAGTTCACGAGGAAGAATAATATGATGAATGCAACGACATCATTGATGCAGAACCTTCCAGCTATGAAGAAGTAACCAAGAAGAAAGGGAAGACCAGTTCAAGAAGAATGATGTCTAGGATGCAGTATCGATATGTGAAGGGAAGTTCATAGTTCCATCATGCAATAGATGGAAACATTGTGGGATACAAGGCAAGATTCCTAGCATGAGGCTTCTCACGAAAAGAAGGCATAGACTACGAAGAGACATTTGCAGCCAGTGGGAGTTGAGAGACATGGCAGGCAGAATCATGTGTGCAAATGAACGAAGGCCTTGTACGAGCTTAGAAGACACCCATGGGATAACACATACATGAGGATCTTGATGAAGATCTGAACCTTTGATACAAGGTTGAAGATGAAAGTCTATAGAGGATGACAAGCTCACATATGGGTGCGAGAAGAAATTTTGAAAAAGTTCAAGATAGAGGATCTTCGTATCCAGTGATCCTAGATGGATACATAGAATATTAGTAGCATAGGAAGCTACTTGTCACTCCGGTATAGAATGTTTCAGTGCATAGAGTACGAAAGATAGAGGGAGAATGATGCTCCGCTCCAGAGGGAGTGACTATAGAAGATCTTGAGATTCGACATGGTACAACAAGATGGACAGCTTACTGATGATTCTAGGCTTTACTGAGAGTAAAGCAGATTCCAACCTTTTCTTCAAGGTTGCAGGTGGAAGACCAGTGATGCTCATGTTATATGTCAATGAATTGTTCCTGACAGAAAAGAGGAACTCATTAAAGTTGCAAGAAGGAGACTTGCTGCCAAGTTCAAGATGAAGGACTTGGATATGATGCACTACTTTTTAGGCATGGAGGTGTGGCAGAATGAAGATGGAATTTCCCTGGGATAAGGGAAGTATGTGATAGAGATCCTGAAGAGATTTGGGATGATGGATTGCAAGGCCATACCTATGGTATCGAACCTGAAGCTATTGAGTGATGCTTCATCAGAAGCAGTTGATGCTATAATGTATCATCAGATGATTGGGTCCTTGATGTACTTGACGAATATAAGACCATATATTTGCTTTGTTGTGAACCCCTTGAGCTAGTTCCTGACAGATTCAAGATATGTTCACTTGATTGCTGCAAAGCATATTCTGAGGTACCTGAGGAGTACAGTTGATTATGGGCTCAAGTATGAGGCGAATCAAAAGATTAACCTAGAAGGTTATGTTGATTCATATTGGGAAAGTAGTGCTATCGATAGGAAGAGAACTTTAGGGTGCTGCTTCAGTATGGGATCACATGTGATCTCTTGGTTTAGTAGGAAACAATCTTGTGTGGCACTGAGTACAGCTGAAGCAGAGTATGTCGCAGCTTGTTCAGCTAGTTGTGAGGTAGTATGGTTGAGGAAGCTACTGTCTGATTTATTTGATCTCCAGTTGGATGATACTTGTATATATTGCGACAACTAGAGTTGTGTGAAGTTATCTGAGAACCCTGTGTTCCATGACAAGTCGAAGCATATTGAGATCAAATGTCACTATATCAGGGATATGGTGCAGAGAGGAGTAGTGAAGCTCCAGTATGTTACGACGGACGAGCAAATAGCTGATGTGTTGACTAAGCCATTGGCCATAGTGAAGTTTGAGTACTTCGAGGAGAATCTTGGTGTTCTCCAGATCGAGGTTCCCTCCAAGGGGAAGTGATGAGTCCGTGAGCCATTCTAACATGGTGAGAGGATTGGTTCCTTCCATGGTCATATGTAAGGGCTGAGCCATTCTGTCTGGTGAGAGGATTCGTTCCTTCCATGGTCATATGTGAGTGTTGAGCCATTCTGAGGTGATTGTGGGATGTATTCCCACGTGATCAGATATAAGTGATGAAGGGCATTCTCTGGGAGAATGGAGGCACCTAGTCAGTTACCAGGAATTTTAGTCTGGGACTAAAGCTCAGCTTAAGTGTTGAGAGGCCATTCTCTGGGAGAATGGAGGAACCTGGTCAGTTACTAAGAATTTTAGTCTGGGACTGAAGCTAAGCTTAAGTGCTGAGAGGCCATTCTCTGGGACAATGGAGGCACCTGGTCAGTTATAGGAATTTCAATCTGGAACTGAAGCTCAGCTTAAGTGCTGAGAGGCCATTCTCTGGGAGAATGGAGGCACCTGGTCAGCTACCAGGAATTTCAGTCTAGGACTAAGAGCCATTCTGATATGACTACGGGATGTGTTCATTCTGCATGATCAGATATAAGTGCAGAGCCCTTCTTACATGGTTGATGTGTTCATCCCATGGTAAGATATAAGTGCTAAGCCCTTCTTACATGGTTTATGTGTTCATCCCATGGTAAGATATAAGTGTTGGGAATTTCTGATATGGTTGATGTTTTCATCCCATGGTCAGATGTGAGTGTTGGGTGTGCCTTTCTAACATGGTCGATGTGTTCATCCCATGGTCAGATGTAAGTGCCGGGTGAGCCTTTCTGACCGAGTCAGATATAAGTGTTGAAGAACATGAAGACCTACTTGGAGGCTAGGCCTACAACTAGCATGAGAAGGGGTTGACTCTGTAGAACTTCTTGTGATGAGAAGAATCAAGAGATAGCACCAATGATGATCCAGATCGAATGATGATCCATATCCAATGATGATGATCCAGATCCAGTGATCATGATCCAGATCCAGTGATGATCCAAATCCAATGATGATGATCTAGATCGAGTGATGATCCAGATCCATACGAAGATGACTAGAACTCGATGATGATACAGATGATACAGAGAAGAAGACATGTGTTGATATATTGTGTCGAGAGAATACCTTCCTAGTTAAGAGGGAGTGTTGATGTATTTGTAACTTTGGAATGTATTCACTTGTATATCTTATGTATTGTACCCCGATGTTTATTCCGGGAAGTGTCTGTAATGTATTTGATTCATGTCATGCCCCAATGTTCCTATCGGGAGATTCAATAATGTAAACAAGTCATGTAAAGTGTTTGTGGGTAACCCTCCTATTGATAAAGGGTTAAAGTCCCCGCAGTTGTGGTGCACTAGGGTTATTAGACTCTCTTAGAGAAGTCAGCCCTAAGTGAGTTAATGTAAGTTGGGTCATTAGTACCCCATTTGTGGTTACTTGAGCCTACATAACTGAGTTAAAGGTTAAGTGAATGAAAGAATATAAATAGAAAGTGAGACTCTCTATTTATTACACACTCACACTTACTCACTGGGGTGCATGAGTGAGAGAGAAGAAGATGGGATCAGAGAGAGAGACTACTGCTGTTGAATATCATCTTACTATTTTGGGTTTTACTTTTGGTGCTGATTCTATCTCTGAGGAAGTTGTGGGGTTTTCTCCTTTATGGTTTCCCCGAGGAAAATCTTTGTGTCTATTGTCTCTTGTGTTTGATTACTTTGGTTGTTATTCTCTTAGTTAAATATCCTAAGATAATGCTAGCTTGAATGATAAAAATATAAGAGTACCATTCCATCATGAAGAACGATGTATGGGAGATAGTTCCTAGACCTGAAGGGAAGTCAGTGGTGACTTCTTGGTGGCTTTACAAGCTAAATCATGCTGCAGATGGTAGCGTGGAGAAGTACAAGGATAGGTTTGTAGTGCAAGGGTTTTCACAGATTAAGGGAGTGGATTATGATGAGAACTTTTCACCAGTTGCTTGGTATACTTCGATCAGGGCATTGATTTCCATTACAACGGAAATGGGTTGGAAGATCCATCAGATGGATGTGAAGACCGGATTTCTCAATGGAATCATACAGGAGGAGATTTATGTTGGGAAGCCTCAGGGATTTCATATTCATAAGAGAGAGTCTCATGTTTGCAGGCTAAAGAAATCCTTGTATGGGTTGAAGTAAGCTCCTAGAGCTTGGTACTCTAGGATCGATTCTTACTTGCAGAGGATGGGGTTTCATAATACTGAAGAAGATTCAAATCTCTTTTTCATCATGGTTGGAGATGATCTGCTTATTCTTTTGTTATATGTTGATGACTTATTTATCATAGGGGGAGAGAAACCCATTGCATCTTGCAAGAAGGATCTTGCTTCATAGTATATGATGTCAGATATTGGGTTGATGCACTATTTTCTGGGATTGGAGATTTGGCAGGAGCCTGGACATATTTTCCTGGGAGAGGGAATGTATGTCATTGATATTCTAAGCAGATTTAGGATGGAGGATCCCAGGCCAATGTCAAAACTGATGGTCAACAACTAGAAGAAGCTTCATGCTTCTGATGGAGAGTTGGTGGATCCTACATTATACCGTCGGCTCATTGGTTCATTGATGTATCTGGTCAACTCTTGGCTAGATTTGTGTTTTGTGGTGAACACTCTCAGTCAGTTCATGGTTGAGCCTAGGGAAGTGCACTAGATAGCCACAAAAAATCTGTTGCGATATTTAGCAGGGATAGTGGATTTTGGTATGGACTACAGGGGGTCAGATGGGATCATGTTGATTGGATTCACATATTCAGATTGGGCAGGTAGTGTGGTAGACCGAAATAGCACTTCCAAATGTTGTTTTAGTTTGGGCTCGACAGTAGTGTCATGGTTCAGTCGGAAGCAGAACTCTGTTACTTTGAGTTCTGTAGAGCCCGAGTATATGGCAACCAGTCAGGCCAGTTGCGAGGCACTGTGGATTCACAAGTTGTTGGTGAATTTATTTGGTCAGGAGCTGAGGCCTACGATGATCTACTGTGACAATCAGAGTTGCATACAGCTCTCTGAGAATCCAGTATTTCATGATCGGTCAAAGCATATTGATATCAGGTATCATTTCATCCGATATTATGTTCAGAGAAGAGTAGTGACTTTATAGTACATTTCCACTGATGAGCAGGTTGTAGATATTCTAATGAAATCTTTGGGAAGGGGCAAGTTTGTCTTCTTCAGAGACAAGTTAGGAGTGGTGTAGAACACCTTCCTTGGTAAGAGAGAGTGTTGATTTTTGTACCTAGGAAAGTGCTCCCCTAGGTGACTTTAGTCCTAGTCACTTAAAAGGGGAAAATAAAGTGACCCTTGCATTAAATGACTTAAGTTTAGCATTTAATGTGACTTTAAAGATTAAAGTCAAATTTTGATAAATTTAAGTGGGTAAGTGAAATTAATTTTCTTTTTGAGAATTAAATGAGAGCATTTATTCTCATCCATTGATTTAGTCTAATCTCATCCATTGGATTAGATGGATCCTCACCTACCTAGGGTTTAGACAAAAATCAAGGGAAAGGAAAAAATACATTCATTCTTATGATGAGAGTGAGCGTGAAGAGAGAGCTCAAAGAGACACAGAATTCGAGGCACCATGTCTAAAGAGTTTTTCCAGTGGAAACAAAAATCAAGACAACATTTAATGTGTGGCACAGTTTTCGAGGAGAGTACGACCATCCGTACAGTATGAATTCTGGGAACATATTTCGAGGGAAAAAACTAAGCACGAATTTTGAGGAAGAACATGCACGTTTCTCGAGGCAACAAGCAGGTTTTTGAGGCACAATTTTTGAGGTTGTACAAAATCATTTATTACAGTTTGTACAACATAGTTTTCGAGGAGTTATGGCCCAGAAAACGAGGGCTGAATTTTGTTGTGATTTCAAGAACACTTTTCGAGAAGGAAACACACAGAAATCGAGGCAGCCTGCCGGGTTATTTTCTCTGATTGAGATAAGTTGTATTTTCACTGAAAATGACTGTCCTAAATTTTTGCTAGAAGAAATAATGAAAACTCTCTCTCTTTGATTGGTTTTCCCCTTTTGATTTTTTCTAGGGCTATTGGCCAAACATTTCTGAGTATTATATGATTGCTGAAAGTGCATTTATTTATTTTTTGTCATTGAGAATTTGAGTTACAACAATGTTTACTTAAGTCTGAAAATTTATGTTATTTCCAACCTTATAAATTTTCTAGATTAGACACTAAACTAAAATTTTTTTTAATACTTAAACCAAAAACTGAAAGTGAGTAAAAACTTACAATATAAACATTATGATGTGTTAATAATAAAAAATACACCATAAATCTCAAATCCTCGTGCATAGAAAGAAAAAAGTATCATGTATCAATTTCTTTATCCCAACATTTACCTAGAAAGAAAAGTATCGTGGAACAATGTCAACATTTACATATATAAAATGAAAAGTATCAATAGCTTCATCTCAATCATCCATCACTGCACTTTATAACCTTAGGAGTTTTTGTCTTTTCTTTCAATAATTATAAACAAAGAAATAGAATTAGATTTCCGTGCCAAATTCTAATCAACGTTTCCTAGTTGTTGAACACAAAGTCTTCTTCTATTTTAATTCTTACATAAATTGCAATGGCAATAGCATTTAAAACAATTAAATGGTTTTTTTTTAAAATAATTTTATTTCTTGCCAATATTATAATGCTTATAATTATTTTATAGAAAGAATCAATATCCTATGTGACACCTAAAAGTGATTATTTCATATACATTGCACTCTGCATATGCACCAGTATAGATCTATCTTAATTATGGCTCTACCAAGCATCGAGAGGGATCAAGTTCTCTTGAGGTGCAAACCCTTTTTTATTTACAAAATGTCTAATAAGTATTCCTACTTGGAAGGGAAATGACTAACTTGCTTAAGTGATTTCAAAATAGGGTAAATACCAGTAGAAGAATGAGATGAGTCACATTATTAATCATGTAATCAAATAGTTTTCCAAAAATTGCTTTACTTGCCTTTTTTTTAAACTAATAATGAATATTAAGAGTAATTAGTGAGTAAAATAATCCATATAAAATTTTAAAATCTAGATTTATTGGAATTTGAAAAACATTTTACCATCAAATCAAGATTTTAAACATTTATCCAAATGTTTTTCAGAAATGACTTGTTTTTCTCTATAACTAAAAATTAACATTACATGTTAGGGTTAACCTTGACTTGGGAATGAGTAAAGATGTAAGTGGTTTAAGGCACATGGTTTTAGTGGCCCGTGGTTTCTTGCTAGTTGTATTTGCATTAAAAAAATCTTATAAATATGGTTGTAATATTTTATTGTAATGGCTGCTATTATTCTGTAATTTATTTCTATCACATATTTTATTCTTAACATTATGTTTGCTTAGGTTTCAAGTCAACTAAATTTTAGATTGAAATTTGATATATAATTACATAAATGTGTTTTATTTTTTAGTAATAAGCGAGAATGTTATAAGTTTTTTTATTTCATGTCAGCGTTACAGACAGGACACATCTCACCCATTTGAGCTGTAGAAAGCGCCGACATAACCACGTCTCACCCATTTGAGCTGTAGAAAGCGTCGACATAACCACTGCCCACCTAAACATCGTTATTTTACATTATTATACAAATATAAACCATGCATTAGTACAACAAAAATTGATCCAATTAATTTTACATCCTATAAAAAAAATTGATTCACTCAATCAATCAATGTGGGCTATAGTGATTCAAACTAATGAAGGACATAAGCTCCCAAACAAAGAGACATATTATATCATATATATATATATATACTGAACGTTATTGATAGAATATGAATAAATAAATTAAAAAACAAAGAATCTAAATTCACTATATGTTGGTCACCTAACTTTGAATTTGATTACTCAATGACTTGATTGATTTGTGAATCGTAATCGTTGACAACTTTATAACGTTGGATGCTTTTGTGAATGTGACTATAATTGATGGCCGCTAGACAATATTTTTATATATATATATTTATATTTATATTTAGGTTAAGTTTTAGTTTGATATTTGTTTTTTTAAGACGGGAAATGAATAAAAGTTGAACATGTAGAGAGGGTGACCAACCAAGGAATGAAACGTATTGATTGAAAGCTTTGTAAGTAGTGAGCTAGGTATTAATAAAACATATGTAAACATATTTAAATTTTCAATCGAAGAAAACATAGATTCCAAATTTAAATTTTCAGGCGAAGAAAACATAGATTCCAAATTTTGATTTACAAAGTATTTATCTTTATTTGGTAGTAAAACCAGCATAGATCCAAATCCTAGGCTCTATCAAGCGTCGAGATGGATCAAATCTCTCGAGGTGCAAACCTCTTCTTAGGTATCCATTAATTTGATTCAAACCAAAAGACACATCTTTTTATTTAAGGACCACATATAATATTTTTATTATTAATATTTAATATTATTTATGGCTAACATATAATATTTTTTATTTTGTTAGGAATGAACATTGCATCATTTCTCCACGCATGGTTTTAAAACCATATGTAAGGCCTTCCTACAACCATGGGTTGTTTAGGAGGCCTTGCACATAGTCTTAAAACCATTTGCAAGGCCCTCCTAAACCATGTACAATAAAACCATGGGTTGTTTAGGAGGCCTTGCACATGGTTTAAAAACCATGTCCAAAGCCTCTAAACCATGTACAATAAAACCATGGATTGTTTAGAAAGCCTTGCACATGGTTTTAAAACCATGTGCAAGCCCAACATTTTTGGGGGGATAATTCAATTTTGTGTTTATTTCTTGACTGACATATTTTTTTACCTATAATTAAATTTTTACTTTTTTATTGTTTTGTTAGGTAGGAAGATTACAACATCTTCCCCATATTAGATTGTTTTTGTGGCCGACATTTATTTTGTCCTATTAGAAAATTTATTTTTTATTAATAAAAATAATTTTATGAAAGTGATATTATTTTTTATTTTTTGTTACCAAATCTGTCCCATAATATTTACTATCACTATTATTTTTTGCGAACATGTTATAAACGTTACATCAAGTTACACGATCTGTCCCATAATATTCACTATCACTATTATTTTTTGCAGACATGTTACAAAAGTTACTAATGTTACATCACTTTACAAGATCTCTCCCATAATATTCACTATCACTATTATTTTTTGCCGACATGTTACAAATGTTACATCACGTTACAAGATCTCCCCCATACTGGACTGTAAAGTGTCTCTTGGCGCAATAAGAATAAAAATAATGTGGAATGGATGATGATCCATGACCGTTGATGGACGCATTCCCATTGTTCATGTTGTTTAGTTTGAAAGTAAAGTTGATGGCCATGACTAATCCCACAATTTCAATTTCAAGATTCCTTCCGGAAGGCGTGGGTATCTCCATTGTTTTTTTTATTTTTAATATAATAAACATAGACCTATATCAAAATAAAAGTTAGGTGACATTTAAGTAGATAATTATTTTATTTATTTTGGAGAAATAAATTAAAATAATTGTTATAATATTTTAATGATTGAGTTTGCATAATTTTATAATATAATCATCTAATTCAACAACCTAACCTAAAATAATGTGGAATTGTAAATGATATTTTTTTTCCATAATGAGAAAATCCATTTCAAATAATTCAAGGGAAGTTGTTGGAAAGAGACTTATTAAGGATGGGAAAGGGTGTATGGTCATGCTATTAGGTCTATCTACCCATCAATAATGTTGAGTGGAATTTTAACTAGCACATTCATATGGTTTGTGGTTGGATCACGTAGATAGGGATTAAATGGTTGAGAGATATGGATGCAATGGAAGAGAGTTTGGAAAAAAAAATATTGGTCATATTATTCTAGTTAAAATG